>VZRQ01006262.1:2442558-2514033 GCA_013397975.1 Machaerirhynchus nigripectus
AAAAAAAAAAAAAGGCAAGAGCCTTTTCAGGTTGTGTTAAAGTGACCCCCAGAGCAAGCTCTCCTACTTCTCCTGACCCCCACTGCTCATGGCTCCCTGCCTCAGCACACACCCTGCTCCTGCAAGAACAGATTTCCTGCCTCCATCACCCAGGCTGTGCCAGTGACCCAGTGACCCTTGTCAAACCCCCTCTTCAGTTTCCCACCAAGGCTGTTTTCCCCGGTGTGCTCTGCTGGGACCAGCACAGGGGATGGGAAGCCCTGGCTGAGCTCACTGCCAGCCTTGCCAGCCCCACACACCTCACGCACTCATTCCCTCTTGCTGCTTACCAGGAAGCTCCTCTCAGGGTGTTTGGGACACAGACCTTCAGCAGATTCTGCCAATCCCTGCTCCTTAGACTTTTTTTAAAAGCCTGAAAGAAATAGCACAGTGTCCAAGGAAGAAGTATAAAATAGAGGCTGCAGAGATATAAATGGTTTGGAAAACGTGAATCTTTGCTTTCTGCTACTGAATCCATCCATGGAGAAATGTGCCCTCTGACCCAATACACCTTGCACACCTGCCTGTGTCATACAGAATTTGTACTAGATATATCCTGTGTTTAAAATACATGGATTTTACACACTCACTGCTAAAGGCAGTATTTTCAGAGCCATTTTCCTTTGACTTGAAGCCCTTCTCCATGACCTGCTGCAGGCAGGTGAAACGTGCCCCTTTTTTTTCCCAAATGATGAAGTGTTTCCCCCAGGCTGGATACTGACCTTCTATCTCTTTCTTTTAGGTAAAAT
Organism: Machaerirhynchus nigripectus; assembly: GCA_013397975.1. Classification (NCBI taxonomy): domain Eukaryota; kingdom Metazoa; phylum Chordata; class Aves; order Passeriformes; family Dicruridae; genus Machaerirhynchus; species Machaerirhynchus nigripectus. The sequence continues at coordinate 2,443,347 of VZRQ01006262.1, forward strand.
AAGATTTATGATAAATAGTCACACTCAAGTACCTTTGGCATGAGAGAGTAGAGAGAAGGCCTTGAAATCTCTCTTTAAAGCTGGTTCCCCAGGAATCCCACTTCTGGCTTTATTCCCAAGTTCATGATTATCCCATCCATGCCCACTGCAGGTCTGCAACCTCGTGTTTAGAGAGCACTGCCCTGCTCTGATCCCCCTCCTCTCCACATGTGCCTCCAGCCCACCCTCACACACACCACAGCAGGCCCAGCCAGGGAGCCCGCCCCTGCAAGGTCCTCTTTGCTGCTTCCCCACTGACCAGACATTTTCTCCAGCTCTGAAAAGCCCTGGCTGAGTTTCTAGTGTGCTAGGAAAGATTAAATAATCGCCCTTGTAGATGTAAAATATCACAGTATGAGTCAGTAAAAAGTCCACAATTTTTGCAGAGCTTGTGAAAACCCGGGGGATGCTTGTAGGTGTCCAGTGAATGAAGTGTCCTGTTCTGTAGGTTTTGGCCTCCAAATTGAAGGGTTCATGAGCATCACTTGGCAGGGCAGCACCAGCTGGGAGGGCTCAGAGTGGGGACTGCTCTATACCCCCTGCAGAATGCAGATATATTTAAGGGAGAAAATACCTCCTTGTTGTACTGTTTGGAAGGTAAGTATGATCAGATGTGGCTTTTCTTTGAATAATTTCACTCCTCCTTCATATTCTTCCCATCTCTTTTTCTCTGAGATTTATTTAACCCTACTTGAGAAAGAAAACTGATCAAGATGGGAGTTATTTCAGCATCTGTTGATGCTGAATCATGACTTCATTTCTCCCCTCCTTTTTATTCTCGAGCATTTAGCAATTCCCTGCAAGACTCTTAACTTCTCCTGTCTTTTGTTAATTAAAACCCAGCTAGGATTGCCTGCTAATTGCACACTGGTTTAACAAAGCCTGGCCTGTTGCTGTGTTTATTTTAAGTGTCATCTGAATAGGCAACAGCAGGTTTTACTGGCACTTCTCTTCAAGTGTGTGGTTTTTGCATGTACTGTGCTGAGTTGGGAAAAAGGTCCCGCTAGAAATATTTTTCTTGAGAAATATTTAAAAGAACATTCTTATGTTTCAAATATTGCATAAAATTGACAACACTGATAGATTTTAAATACCAACAACAGGAGAAGCAAAAGGAACACAAGGAAAATCAGCATAACCCCTATGACCATGCCACAACCTTGTTCCTGTATGGCCTGGCAAGGGATGGTGAGTCCCCACGGCCGAGGGCATCAGCTGCCTGGGCAGCTCAGGCACTCTGCACCTCCAAAATCCATCTGAAGATGTCACTGTCTATTTTTTAGCATCTTAGAACAGCTGGAGGAGTCATATGGCTTATTTCTATTCATTGCACAACATACTCCTCACCTACTGTGCCTTAGAAAAACCAAACCAAAACAACAGCTTTCGGTAAATACAGTGTTATTTTTCCTGCTTTCCTGCAGCCTCCTTAGCATCTCTCCAGGGAAAGTTAGTGTCTGCCTCAGTGACCCCGCCACTGACGTGTCACAGCGACAGAGGGACACCCTGAGCAGCAGCAGTCACAGCACATCCAAAAGCGCTCCGCGGTCCTTTGGGAAGGGTGGGTCCATCTGGCACGTTTGGTTTCAGTCATATAAAGAATTCCTCCTCCTCGTCCTCTGCTCGGTGCGCAGGGCTGGCCCGCGGTGCCTGCGAGAGGCAGCCCGGAGCTCCGTGCGCTGCTGCCTGGCTCCTTCTCAGCAGCCGGGGCCCGTCCTGGGCGGGCAGGGCGGCCCCGGCCCCGGCCCCGGCCCCGGGGGATGGCGGCTGCAGGAGGCTGCTCCGCAGGGCCCTGGGGAAGTGGCTCAGCGGGCAGCGGCCGCTGCCGGGATTCCCCACGGCCAGCCCGGTGTCCACGTCGGTCTCTGTCCCGCGGTGCCGGCGGCTCTCCGGGACAGGAGCCTGCAGCCTCCTGCCCGCCTGCCTGCGGAGCGACGGCGCTTCCCAGCACGGCCGGGCTGCTGCCGCACCGGGAGGAGAGCAGAAGTGCCTCTGGAGGTCACTGCTGGCTTGCTCAGAGCCAAGGACTTCTCTTGGGTCAGATTTTGTTTTACCCTTCACAGTTCTGACCTCCCGGCTCCTCCGCCCAGCATTACCCTGCTTTACAGGGAGAGGGGCTGGGACACAGTCCTGCCGGATTTTTCCACTGCCTGTATTATTATGCTGCTGGGAAAGCCCGATGTTTGTTTCAAGGGTCTTGGATCTGCTTTGAACCTGTTGAAAATTAGAGAGAACCCAGTTAACACACAGTTCTAGCTTGACCAGCCTCGCTGAGCTGATGCCACCTGCAACCTGAGTCAGTGCACCTGGGGAAGTCCTTGCCAAAATAGGTTGTGGATACAAAAAATCCACATGCATTCCAGGGGAACCTAGATAAACACCTGGAGAGGAGAGCCCACTGCCAGTTACCACAACGGGCTTCAGGGGGCAATGTCAACTCCATGTGGAGTCTGTGAGCAGAGCCTTGGGTTTAGTTTGTAATGTAGCAGAACGTCGGGGCAGGGGGTAAATTGCAGGTACTTAGAATAAAGATTTACAGTATCAGCTGAAGAGCTGCAGAATAAAGCACTAGGCTGTCAGCCTGCTGCGTGGAGCTTGGACACAAGACATCCTCAAGTTCAAGTGGATTACGCCTTCCTTTTGTGAGAAGCACAGTGCAGCATAGTCACATCCCCACAAATCTTCCAAATTTCCTGCCAGTGAATTCATGTACATCTGACAGCTCAAAGACCTTGTATCTACAGCAGGAAGAACCACACAGTAATTTAGGAAGGGACTTTTGGAGGTCACCTGGCCCAGTCCCCTGCTCCAGGTAGGAACTTCAAAGCTACGTGAAGATACCCAAGGCCTTGACCAGCCTGAGAGGGTGCAAACCAGTTTATAAATTGATACTGAATGAGGCAGCATGAGATTAGTGTCCAGAGCAGCATAAAAATAGGCTGAACTGAGTAATTAACTTTATCTGTAGCAGCGGAGTTCTGGAAGGAAAAGCACAGGACAGGCAAATAATTTAAAATCCAGATTACAAGAAAAGAAACAGATGTGGGAGTGGTTGTTGGGGTGGAAAGAAAGCACACTGAGCTAAACTGCCATTCTGCTCACATGTATAATTCTCACTACATATGATCTCAGCACAGATTTTGTCTTTTTTAAAATTTGTATTCATGAAACCTCTGGACTGCACACTTGAAAAGGCAGAGATTTCGTAGGACACATCTCTTCATCACTCTTACCCAACTGCAATTCACCTGTGAGCTCACAGCCTCTATTGCAGGTGGTGCTGTATCAACATTACACTTACAGAACTTCTGGTTTTGAATGCCAAAAATCTGCTTTGAAAAACATTTATACAGCAATAATTTATCAGAAAAGATTAGGCTGCTACAATCATTTGTTTGAGGCAGAGGAGGGAAGATGTCAAGCTAGCATGCCCTAGAAAGCATTTATAATCTCCATTTCAGGCAAGCAGTAATGATGTTAATTTAACAGTATAAAAACATTCCAAGGATCAGTGCTTATATTTATCAACAGCATCACAGCACTGGCAGACACCGATTACTGCATTCACAAATTCAAAAGAAAACATGAACAAACAAAATCATGATTTCCATTTTGAACCAGTCCTGCTTTCCTTGGAAAAAAGTGGATAAACCCCCTCCTCTGAGAGCACCACAGACACATACCTTGAGCAGAATTTTATTGCCTTCATAGTCCTGTGTTTGCCACCTGGTGCTGCTGATGGGAACACATGGGTTGGGCAGCAGGGGCACCAGCTGCCCGATTTCTTGCACCTTGAACTGCAAGGCTGACGAGTCCCTGGGCTCGGCAGCCACCCCGATGGGCAGCTGCTTCAGGCACAGCTGCACGGCCACGTGTGGGGTGGCGTGCAGCACGAACACACAGAAAGTGCTTTTCTGCACAGTGGCTTCTTTCTGGAGGATCATCTCGTAGAGCCTCACTGCATCCTCGTAGTTATCAAAGCTGCAGTAGAGGGTGACCCGCAGGATTTCGGGGCCGCAGTGCACCCGCCTGATGCCCCACACGGGCAGCTGCTCATCCAGGCCATAGAAGTCCTGGTGGGCTGGGCCATAGGGGGGGTTTTGCCCATTAGCAAACTGGGCACGCTGGTACCGCCAGGGTGGGTGCTGGAATTGCTCATGGACCTGGACAATCCGTTCTTCTCCCAAGTCCTCGTGCAGAAAAAGGAGGACTGATATTCCAGGAAAGCTGCAGCTCCTCTTGCGGTATCTCTCATAGTATTTCAGTGGAGGAATCTGCTCAGACACCAGGAAGAGGCGAATGTCCAGGCAGAGCCACTCCAAAAGCCGATCCAGAGTTTGCTGCAGAAGAAATGAGTGTCCCAAATGGGTGAGGAGATGCACAGTCATCAGAGACTCTGCTCCATCATCCATTGCAAAGACTCCTGGCAAAAAATTAAAACAGACAAATTGTTGCCCTCTTTCTACTCTTGTAGCCTCAGGAACAGAAGGGTGTACTCTGACACTTGAACAGAGTGAGTTCAGACTTCTCCAGGCTGTGCAGTAGCCTGATGAAACACGGGGGTAAGCACAGTGGACATGCAGATCTGGCAGGTGGAGAGCAACAAGGCCTTAAGCGAGCGGTCCCAGGTCACATCCCAGCAGAGCTTGGCTCAAGGCTCATTCCCAGTTCTGGAGCTCTGGTCACTGAGTACGTGCAACCCAAGTGTCCAGACTCAGCTCTGTGTCCTCCTGCTCCTGTTGTTCACAACACAGGACAGCAGAGATGCACAGCACTGGAACACAAGCAGTGACTTTCCAGGATGATGTGACGCTCTCTTGTCTCTCGGCAGTGGAAGCGGCTGCTCCAGACCCAGCTGAGTCCCACCAGTGCAATCACTGCCTTTTGCAAAGCCCATGTAGCACTCATGGCTGAAACCCTCGGCAAACTGTCTACTGGTCAGCAGGCTGGCTTTGGCTCATTGTAAAAAGCCTCTGATCTCTGTGAGTCCCGCCCTTCTGGGGCACACAGATAAGCTATTCTTTGAAAACAAGGAAGGAAAACAGAGTAACAAAAAAAACCCCCAACCATATGAACACAACAGATAACAATAAGGGCAGATATAAATCAGGAAAGAGGAGCTTTGGGAAAAAACCTCGACTCCTAGTTACACCCTTCACAACACAGGTAGCTTGCTGCCTGACTGGAAACCAGGTCCTGGGTACATACCCCATAAAAGCCAGGTACCAGGCTTTCCATTTTCAGTGCCCTCTTTGCTTCTTCTTCCTCCTTCATTTTTTTCCTGAGATACCCATGCATCAGCAGCCTTAAGCAAAGCCCAAGGGGTTTTTTTCTTGATCCTTGGGTTTACGTATTAGTACTTAACTTACTTCATAAGCCACAATAGGAATGCTGAAAATACACCTCTTTCCAGGTCTCTTGTAGTGCCTGGACAACAAATCACACCGTCCCTTCATCTCCCTATTTGCCAGCCCAAGGGCAACACAATATGGGTCAAGCCAAACCCACTTCCTATACAGAACTGCCCCCACTGCAGCCAGTATTTAAATCAGAACTGGGGCCTCTGGTGATCTGTCCAGCTCCATCTAGTTGAGAACAGCACATCTCTCTCTGCTGACATGCCAGCTTCCCTCTCAAACAGCCAAGCACACAAAGCAGTGGTTCACTGTGCAGAAATCCCAGCATTAATAAGTCTGTTATTCATAACTCTGAACTGTTTTTTTTTTAATACGACCCAAACTTTGTAAGTAAAATCTCCAAGGTCTAAAGGTACAAGCTGTAGTGCCCTGGTTTCCTTTAGGGAGATCCTTCTCACTGGTAGAAACTCATATTCATTCTTTAAAAGCTACACTGACACCTATGTACAATAAAAATAAAAAAGATTGTCTGGAAAATGAGGAAAAGAATTATTTTGTACCCACCTGCAACCCTTCGAGCAAGTAACAACTGCTGTTGGGAGGGAGACAAATACAAAATCCAGCCTTCGGACAATTGCAGGAAGAAAATGAAGAGTGCAAGTGCTCAAAACATTAAAAATGCTCTAGATGAGCTCTGAACAACACAATTTCACTAAAATATGGAAAAGGAAATGATTCATCAACTCCTTGCTACAGGGCAGGGGCAGGCCATCATCTGCCTTCCTGCCTGTGAGGAACAGGGGAATTTTGCCTGTACAGGAAAACACTGAAACTGAGCAAGTTCATCAGGGCTTGGTTTGTAGTTCCCCTATTCCCACCCCAGGTGAGCACCCCTCGGGCTGCTGCTACACCCCAGAGCCTGCCCCCACTCCCCCTTCTCCCTGGGAGCAGGACCCCCACTCCTGCACCTGCTGACTCCTCCCTCTCAGGGCAGTGCAGGGGCAGTAAGGGGACAGGTGCTGCTTTCCTAGTGCAGTGCCCTCACTGCTGGCTTGTGCAGCTCTCAGCCCCACCCCTGCTCCAATCTGCTGGGTAAAACCCCGTGGGCAGCTGCAGCAGTGTGGTGAAGGTGACAGAGGACTGGGGATATGAATTCCTGCAGAGCAGCTGTGGAGAGTAAGGGCTGGTTAGGGAATGATGCAGATACCTTGGCCCTCTCCAGCTCCTGCTGTGGCCAGTGGGAGCCAAATTGTTTTCCAGATGGGCAGGTGCCTCCCGAGAGACTGCTGAAGGTGAGCAGCATCTCTCCTGGTTTTACAACAGCCAAAAACCTGAGCCTTACTCACAAAAAGGGTTAAATCCTGAACCCTCCACCATGTATTTCTTCTGTGCTTGCTGGGGTGGAACAGGGAAACAATCTCAGCTCTGAAAAAGCTGATGAAGCTGTCTGGAGAACAGTTTTAGGCCTGGTTCTCAGCTCTCCAGCAGCTCCAGGTCAGGAGAACCTGTCAATCCTCACACAAAGGAGCATGAGATGAGCTGAACCCTCAGCCTCAGAGGAGGGCAGCCCCACCACCCAGCCTGAGCACCTCTGCTCCTCTTCCACTTGCTTTGACAACTAAATATCCTTGGGGAAGGGCTCAAACCAGGCTCCTTAGCCTCAGACAAGGGTATCCTCATGCCCTCACTTGGTCTCCAATCTATTGCCCCTCAAACCTTGGACTTCAGGGATAAAGCCAGGGTGCCATGGCCCTCACTGCTGCAGCCTGGTGAGTTCAGACCCTTCATCCATGGCTCATCTCAGGTGGAAAAGGGATGGCTTCCACCAAACAAAGTGCTGGCTTTTGCTGGATCTCCTAGGAAAAGCAAGGTGCTGATTTCACTCTGATCCCTGAATGGAATGAGTCCTTGCCTTCCTCTGTGCTTCCCCTTCCCCCAGCTTTCCAGTCTGGCTGCCAAACGGAAAAGCACATTTTTCACAGTGACCTACTGAACACGCCAAGAAAGATTTCTTCAGGAGATTAGAAAAATAGCAGTTCAATCTTACATGAAACGTCACTTTGCTGAGGGGAGGAGGGGTGGGTAATTCTGATATGGGACTCAAAAAAATTGGGGCCCCATTCCCACATGGCAGTGACTGGTAACACAGCAGAACACACAGGAAGCTGCTGGGGCACTACAGCTCCCTGTAAGAGCAGGACAAATATGAAGATTTGTATCTGGCACTAATATGTACACTGGTAAGCCCTGCACAAATAAAGTCCAAATGTAAACAACTAATAAACACTTTATGGTGTGAAGAGAATATTGTCTGCTGTATGTCTAAAATCCTACAGTGGAAAGGCACAGCATAGTGATTAAAAATTCCTTTTCATAATGAATTCCTGAGTTGTGCCTAGTCCTCTGTACTGCTCAGAGCCCTTTGCTTCAGCTGACACCACCAAAACTGATGATGCATCACTCGATTTAATAAGTTCATAGCAACATCGGTAAGGAAGGTACTTTACAAGGATTATTAGAACGTAATTAACTTGAGAGAGACTGAGTATCTATTACCTAAGCGCCTTGGGAGAAGGCCTCATTAAATACATGACTCAGGCTTCCTAATTTCTTTAAAAAACTTTTTTTGTTTTACACCAATCTCAAGCTCTGCCTGTAACAAGGACAAAACTACTAAATTAATCTGCTAGATGACAATTATATACAGCATATACAGTACTGAGATAAAAATCAAGATTAAGGCCTTACTTGAATACAAAAGTCTTTTCAGAGTTTGTCTCTGTCTTCAAAATCCATGACTCCATCACCACTTTGGAGGAAGCTAAAGACCCAATGACCAAAAGAGCAAAAACCCATCTAACCTACTGCATTTATTTAAATAGACTTCTCTCCCAAATGATTCTTGTTTCTTCTTTGTAGCCAGCTATCAAAAAGTAGGCATCCAGCAAGGGTCTGTCAGGCAGAAAATACAGAGAGCTCTACCACACAGTGTGAGTCAGGATCCAAGCACATACGCACACAGGGAGGAAAAGGAAACAGGAATAGAGCCGTAAAGAGCAGAGGGAGCTGTCTCAGGCTGCAGCCTGTCCTACCTGGCAGAGCTGCTGCAGCGCTGCCCTGGGCTCTGCTGGAGTCGCAGCTCAGCCTGGCAGCACCGCGGCTCCAGCTCCTCCCAGGACGGGACACGGCAACTTGGGCTCCTGCCGGGAGGAACACCACGCCTGGAGGTGCACGGACAAGGGAGAGCTTCAAGGCTCACAGGAGATAAAATGTAAAGTGAGAGAGGTTCCTCCTGACACTGCGCCACGGCTCCCGTGGAACACGCTGCCAGAGGGACAGCCAGGATTAAACCACATTGTCCCTGTGCACCTGGTGACTACCGAAACGAGAGTACAGCAAAGGCATCCTCATGTGACACAGGCTTTGGGGCAAGGGCAAGGCTCAGAGAACAGCACTGAGACATAGAGATGAGCTTCCCAGTAGTAACAAATATGTCATAAAAAGACACTGCATGGCCTTGGCTTGTTTTTATATTCATCTCCCACCAAATCTGGGGTACGTGTCCTCAGCCAGTTATGGGGCACTTGAGGATAGTTCCATTCTTCCTCAGTTTTCAGTTAGTGTAAAATATTTTTAAAAACCCCCAAAACACTCCATGCACCCAAACAAAGACCCACTAAACACAATGAGGCAGTTGGAGGTTACGGCAGAAACAAGTATTTGGTAACAAAGATCACAGAATGGGTCAGGTTGGAAGGGACCACTCTGGGCCATCTGGTCCAGCCTCCCTGCATAGGCAGGATCATCCCAGAGCACATGGCACAGGGTTGTGTCTAGATGGTTCTGGAATATCTCTAGTTAGAGAGACTCCACACCGTGTAGGGACAACCTGATCCAGTGCTCGGTGACTGCACAGTGAAGAAGCTCTTCCTTGTGTTCAGGTGGAACTTCCTGGGCACCACGTTCTGCCATTGCCTCGTCTTATTGCTTCACACCCCAGAGCAGAACCTGGTCCATTCTCTTGACACCATCCCTTCAGTCCCTTATAGGCACTGATTAGATCCCCTCTCAGCCCTCTGGAGACTGAGCAAGCCCAACCCTCTCGCCTTTCCTGTGCTGACTTGACTTCAAAGAGCCAACATTTAGCACTGACCCAAGATGGCATCTTTGGGATCCCTCAGCCCACATCCCCAGTGTCAATCCACTTCCACACAGGTCAGAGTGGGACAAGGGGGAAGTCAGCCTGCCTCCATGTGGATTTAAGTGCCCAGCTTCAGGGACTCATTTCTGAAAGATTTAACCCAGCAATTTTTATATAAATGACAGCTCAATTAAAAATCTTCCAGAAAAGGAAAACAGGCAGATCTAAACAAACCCAAGGCTTGCAGGACCCAGTGAAGTGTTTGTTTAATCAGCTTACATTCAGCATTGTTGAAAGCAACTCAAATCAGAATTCTTGGAAGGCCAGCAGCAGAGCCGGGCGTGACTGCACCCTGCCGGGCGCTAATAAGAGCGAGTCCCCAGGAGATGGTGACCTCGCCAGCGAGGCCGGGCTCCAGCTTAAGGAACAAGTCAGACCCACGCAGTGTGAAGGCTTCTAATTACTCCCTTTCCTGAAGACAACCTTCCTGAGATACAGAATAATACACCCCAACTTCTAATTAAAAGAAAGTCTTGGCATGGATCCCACATTATGTTGGAATTGCACATTTGCATAATTAAGTTGAAACCAAATGCTGTGACAGACAAGCTGCAGGAGATTATTAGCCTCGTCTTTAACAGAATTTCAAAAGAAGCAAGATCCAAACTGCCAACAAATATTAGCAGAAGTGGCTCTCAAGGTCTAGGAAACTCAGGCATTGCTTGGATTTGGGGCACATTCTGGTAACTTTGCAAAGGAAAATCCGCACACGAACTCAAAAGCCGTTGTAAGGCACCACCAGGCTCCAATGTGGCATCACTTTGAGGACTTCAGGACTTCTAACTGTGAATTTTTCCTCCCAAGAACAGGATTGCTGAAGTTATGAATGCTATTCCTAAACAGGGGCTGGAAGCATTTGATGGTAAGAACCTCTATACAACTGAAAAATCAGAGTTCATTATCAAATTTCATCACTCAAAGAACGTGAAACATGCACAGGAAATATCCTTTCTCCCAGATTTTGAGAGGGCTAAATCCCTCTGTGCTTTCCACAATACCTGTTTCCTTTTAAACGTAATAACCAGTGAGCGCAAGTCCTGTCGTATAACTGCACACTGACTGCTGCAACAACACAGCTCAAGGCACCAGGATTTCAGCCTAGACAGGGTTGTTAGTATTTTTCTGTTCATTTCTTAAAACCCACTCCAAGTTCAGGATGCTCAAGACTCCCAGTACATGCTAAATTTCATAAATCACCCCAACTGTGTCACACTTAACCAAAGAGTGGGTAGAGTGGGAGGAAATAAATAATAAATAATAAACATAACAAGTGTATTTATGACTGCCAACTAATCCACACACATTCTGTGGCCTTTGGAAGACTCAAAGTCTGTCCAGCTTGTAAGAAACATATTCAAGGATTAAAATCTGGCATTAGAAATTAAAAAGAAGGTGGCCCATGACCAGATTAAAAAGTCAAAATTTTTAGATTCCATTCACAGATCTAACAGTGTTTTGTTTCATCATCTGACACTGTGTATATAACTCTCGGTCCTCATTCACCTCATACTTAAACATTTCCTGCCCATGGGAAGTTGCTTTTCCTGCTACTCCATGCTATTCCATAACCCATTCTTAAAAGTTTTGAGAAACAAACTGCAGGATGCTTGTTAAAGATGCTATTGGGTGCTTAACAGAGCTTCAGTCAAGGAAAGGAGAGGGAAAGGGGAAAGAAAGACTGGGAAGCCCTGTGGGACGGGGCAGGCGGGGTCACTGCCCGGGACGCTCCCGGCTCGGTGCCGCGGCTCCCGCAGCCCAGGCGCCGGTGGGTCCCACCTTGGGAGGTTCAGAGCAGGTCTGCACTGCACACTGCGCATCCCCAGCAATGCACCTTCCTGGCTGAAAGTCCCTCAGGATGCCCCGAAGCCACCAGCGCAGGTTAACATCTCACACGTGGTGAGTACCAGTTGCTAACCCCGCATTTCGCACCCTCTGCCCCGTAACGCCCAGCACAAGCTCGGAACACGTTTCGCTCCAGCCCTCCGTGGCTCTCCCCAGAGATGCACCTTCCTCCCCGCACGGCAGCCGGCACGATGACAGCGAAGAGCCGTGCGGAGCAAACACACCTCACTCGGCTGCCTAAACATTTCTGCCCTGAGCACGCACCATGTCTTGCACCACCTCTGCTTCAGCTTCAGCTCCTGACAGACCAAATGTCACTGCTCTGCCAGGATTTGAAGGATACAGCACACAAATGAAGTGAACCGCAGCAGCGTGATGTTCACAGAGGAACAGAACAGCAGTAAGACTGAAAGGTTCCTCTGCATCTGTTGTACCTGGAATAAAAGTTTTGACCTGCAGGAGAAAGCGTAATTAATAAAACATCGTTGTTGTAAATTCAGATGTTATTTCTTTTCCTACCCATAAACTCTGTGTTCATCTCAATGCTACAGAATGCATTAGCTCCCATGGACTTACTCCCCATTAAAGCTCCAGTTTCGGAGAAGGAAGGAAGGGAAGAGCAGAAGTGAGGTTGTTCATACACTTGACACATACTAATGCCAGCACAACAGCACTGTCCTGGAGCAAGAGGTCCAATCATGTCCGTACAGTTACACCGAACACGAACCACAGCTGAAAGATTCAGAATATTAAAGGCAGTTTGTGGGCACAATCTATGAATGCTTCCTTGCACAGTGAAGGACAGAAAGGTAGGTGAACTATTGTCCTGGTTTTTTATCCAGCTTTCAGTTGGATGGACATATAAGTTCTGCATCTTAGAATCTTTTCAAATGACACATTCCAGAGGACAGAGGAACCATTAAACTCACACTTCAGATTGAGCACAGTGGTTATTACATTTACTATCCAATATATCAAAATTAGTATCAACAGAAATTCAACTTTGGCCCAGACACACACAAGATGATGCCTGTTACCACCTGCATACACTACTGAGTCCAGTTCTAGGCTGTCAAACCCTTGCTCTAAAGCACAGGGCTCCGTGGAAGGGGGAGCTCAGGATCAGAGCCCAGCTCGCCTCTAAGCACTGTGAGCAACAAAGCAGAGCCAAAGAGTTTGATTGAGCTATAGGGGTTCTGGCCAGTTTTGGACATGCAGAGGCCACAAGTAGTTCTATTACCATACATATATATATATATATATATGCAAGTGCCACCCATCAGGGCCCATACAATTTGATTGCAATACATGTCAATAAAAATACTTCAGTCATCCAGTATCTTAAGTGCAAGGCTCCTGTTTCCGCAGGTGAGGGAAGTAAATCTGACACCATTGGCTGATTCTCAATGAGCAGTGGCAAGGAGAACAAATTGTGTTGCACTGGAAGCTTTAGGATTGCCAGAGCAAAGATTATCTTTGTAAAAGGGGGTAAGGAAAGACATTGTATTCAGAAGTAGCGTAACATCACAGACTTGGTCTGCTTGGCATTCATTTATTCTGCAGCCAGTGGGAAAATTGCATGGATTAATTCTAGGAGACACAAAGAGTAAATCAAAGCTGTAAAGGCAGCTAACATGGAAAAGAGCGAGAACTGCACCAGGGATCCATAGGATTATCATATTTGCCATGATGGTAAATGAGGCATACTCTCAATCCTTTTAAATAAACTTGTGTACAAGGAAAGTACACGCCTTCAAAGAGCTCATAAAACTCAAACCCTACTTTTAATTTTAAAAATTCCAAAGAATTAAACTCCATGTTTATTATGTCTTGCATTTAGCTGCACATTAATGCAAAGAAATCAAACTTACTAATAATTGCACTCACACATTTAACTACAATCCTACTAATGAAATTTTAACAGAATTACAGAGAAGCTTTAAGTAGAAATTAAGGAAGAGAAATGAAATTAGATGAGGCAGAGCAGAATTCTGCTATAGATTGTAAATGAAATCCCACTAACATACAAACACGTAAACATCAAACTCACCTTAGGCAGAGTCCTAGTGATGTCTTGTTCTCTCTGACCAGTTTTCACATTCTCCATTTTTCAATCCTCTACCTCACTGTTCAATGGTAAAGGACATATTTTTAAAATCTGACTTCAGCAGAAGTCCCTTCCTGATTAGTGTCTTCAAAATTCTATTAAAATGGAAACTATGCTCTTAATATTTGTTACTGAAGATAGCCATCACCACCTGCTGTTCTTCTGGCAAACACTCTTGCCCACACAGCTTTTAAAAACACACTCTTCAACACCTAATTATACAGTCATTAATGTAACATTCAGCCTCAGTGCTTCCAAAAGCCACCAGAAGTAGGAAACTTCCGCTGATGCACAACAGAAGCACAGAGGCAATGCAAAGGACAAAGACCTGTCCCAAATCACAACACTCACGTCTCTGTAAACTTCACAGGGAAAAGGACTTGAACCCATTTCTCCCTGCAAAGCACATAGGAAAATATTAATATGCAATATCACAACATTCATGCTAATAGTCAGTCAGTTATGCATAAAAGAAAACCTTCATACTGGTACATGGAAGAGTGGTTTACATTTTGAAGATGTTTCTGATGACTTTAAACAAAAACGATAGCCCAGATCACCCTGCATTTAGTACTGTTGTACTGGCTAAACAATGGCCACATCCCTACTGAAGATTCACATACACTGCACACAGAGGTGTTTTAATAATGGCCAGCAACACCTTTTCAGGACGGCCGAGGGCCCAGCTCATTTCTCTTGGGGCTGAAGTCTTGATGGACAAGGGCAGGGAAGTTCTTCAGCCACCACCTCCTTCTGCTGATTCAAAAACTACTCTGTGTGTGTTGGGGGTGTGCAGTAAACCTAAAGCTTCATAAAAAAAGCTTCCAAATAGTCAAGCTAAAATATCACCCTAATCCAGTCCCCCTCTTTAGAAGAGAGATCCTACGCTCTTGAACAATAGCCAGGATTTGCATCTTACCAGGCTGGAGAGAGATGAAATTGTGGACATGTTATGAAGAACACTCTCCAGTCACAGTGGAACACTGCACCAGCACCGTGCACTTGTTCAGTACAGCTCATCAAGAACTGCTCTGGCAGAACCAGAATGCTCTACAACCAAGCTTTTCTTTTTGCTTCAATTCCAGCTGTCCATACTGGAAAGCCCATCCCAACTATATTTTTCAAGATCTGTGGGTGAAAGTAATGCAAACCAAGACAAAAATACTGTTTTGAATTAAAGCAAAAAATAGTTATGGCCAGGAAACCAGAGAATATGTGCACTGGAATGTCAGAAATATGGTTTAATAAAGACTGCAGTACAATGCACACTCAAAAATTTCTAACTGTGAGAAGAATGATGCCACCAAACTGCTATTTTTAATCTATTTTTGCAGCATACTGTCAAGAAGAAAAAAAAGTTCCAGGGTAAGAACTAAAAATTTCATTACAGTAACAATTTTTTATTGCATGTTTAAAATGCATTTTTAAAAACAAATAGTGCACGCTGGCTTCACTTTAATCTCCTGAAATATGCACTTATGATGGGAAACCCTGCGGCTACAGATCCATCTCTGATGTTTATTAACAAAATATAATCCCAGTACATTTCCCCAGGGGACAGTATTTAGTTCCAAAAGATTGTCAACCCTGTACTCTAACACACTTGAATTAGTTGTTTGTGTACACTAAATCCATTTATTTTAAATTTATTTTGTCTACATTTAGTGAAATAAAAACATCGCCCTGTACAATCCACCATCAGCAGTGAGTACAACAGCAAAAATTATTATACAGTTTATACACACTAAAATCTTGTCCTTTTTCCTATAAAGAAACCAGAACAAACCTAGTCAATATAGAGTTTAATTTAGAAGAACTCAAATTACAGAAGGGAAAGCCAAAATTATTACGGTCTTTTCTGAGCCCCCAGAAGTTCCTGATTCATGTTGTTGGAACAGTGAGTGCAGCTGGAAGAGTGAAACATGCTCAAGTTGTCTTCTCGGGTCTTCAAAAAATTAGCAAGTATTTAAATTAAACATGTCTAGTTAAAGAAACATTTGAAGCAGAGCAAGATAAGTGGGAATTTTGCCTTACCACTTGTGGTTTCTTTTAAACCCAACTTATACAATGCGCGAAGTGCTAAGCAACACTACAGAAACACATTTACATCAACACTGAAGATCTGGGGAAATGAAATTCCAACAAATTTATTTTTTTAAATGAGCTGTATTTTCTAAAGTCATTTTTATTTCTCTGTTTTCATACAGTATTGAAAACAAACGCGGCACATTCACATTTTCCCGAAGAATTGTAAGGATGATCTCTACAGGGATAACGTTGAAAAGCCTGAAGCTCAATTAATTCATGTCAAAAACTCTCAAAAGGAGTAAAAGGCTTGATCTGAATGGTCTAGAACATGTATTGTAATTTAATAGAGAAGATGGTCGTCTTAATATTAATGATTTAAAAGAACTTCCCAGTTCATGCGAAGAGTATAGTCCAAGAATAAATCAAATTTTCTGAACGCATTTTATGCTACGTAAGTGTATACTTTGCGATCCTCAGGTGTTCGTGCCAAATACTCTCTCTCAATAAGTCCTTCAATACGTTTTTTAATAACAACTGGACTTGGTAAGAATCGGGCCTTCAGCTGCTGAGTTACCTAAAACAAAATAAAACCCGACAATGTAAGATAACAGTGCAAGTAAGATGTTCAAGTATCCTAACAGAACACAACAACCAGAAAAACGTATTAAGAGAGAGATGGTGACAACTATGAAGCATAAAAAGCAGTCTGCAGACTTCTGACAGTCCCTCCACTTGCTCGCTCATGCTGGGGTATGATTCAAAGCTCTAGAGAAGCATGGTCACAATCTCAGATTGCTCCCAATTTCACAGCTCTAAGGGAGTTCAGGAGTGCAAAATGTGTAATGTCCTGGAGCTGTGTGAGCTGGGGAGTGAAGAGCAGCAGGACTGTTTCGCTGTCTGCTAAGAGCTCAAATTGCTCAAACCTGGACCCAAGAGTCAGTACTAAGATCAAAGCAGAAAATAATATTAAGCACGGTGGTTTCCTGGTTTGCTTTTCAAGGCATTTACCATTGTAACAGCACTAGAAGTAGGAAGGAAAATGAGATACCCTGTGAGTACATCCTAAAGTGAAGGGTAAGGATTTAGGTGTGTCTTCAGATAGACAGGGAGAAAAGAAAGGATGGTTTAAATACAGCATCTCTCCAAAGCCTTTCAGAATCACGTCAGTACGAGCTGTGTAACTTTAATGAGTTAACAGCAAAAGCAAACTCTGTACAAGCATACCTCTGCTACTAGCACGTTGTGTTGCATCTTCTTTCTAGATTTCATTATCCGAACTATAGCAGCTTCTATCTCATGTTTTCTGTCATCATCTACTTTCTGCCTTGTTTCTTTCCTCTCTGGATCAGATTCTCCTTGTTTGGCAGCAACTTAAAGAAAATAGAGAAAGTAAATAACGTTAGCAAAATTTAAAATTTATTTCATTGCGTGTTAGCTTCACTATTTATTTCATCTAGACATCAAGTTATATTTTCCTGAGTTTTGACATTCTCAAAGATGATTTTTTTTTAAATGAAAAGCAGCCACAAGAACATATTAACACTTTCTGGCATATTTTGATAGCAACTGACAACATAACAAACTGTTATTTAATTACTACTATGTTAAATTTTGAACAGTACTCAAATCTGCTTACAGGCACAAGCACCAGCACTTCCATAAGCTAATGAAGTGGTATTATACACTCAGCTTCCCTTATTTGTTTAACCCAAATCACTGCCCAAAACCATTATAAGCTACCTGGTACTTGAAAATGGCTGTTGTATCATGGGCTAAAAACATCACTCATTTCACAGCAGTACAGCAACTTATGAGGCAATTTTCCTATTTCTGAATCAATCAGTAGCATATTTTTCATTTTATTATTTAATTTGAATTTTATTTTTCTTTCAGTATTTCCTGTAAGAGATAATTACAAATTTTGTAAAGTAAAAGGCTTAACTGACTTCCACACTTTTCTTGGTATTTGAATTTTCATTTTGATGCAACTAATCATCAAGAAAAAAAAAATCTCTCTTCCTTTTACTTCTATGGACATCAATCCTGCAAAATATAATTTGAAAGTTTTAAGGCAGTTTTGGGACTGCAAGAGAGTAGAATATAAAGCTCACTTACCCGTCTGAATCTTGACTCTGTGTAGTTTAGATGTGAACTGATCATTCACTGTAAATATATGACCATTTTCTATTTCTTTTGATTTGGGCTCTTTTGTGAGAACACGCTGTGTTGGTTTGCCACATGCAAGGGACTGTAGGGCTCTAACCAGTTCTCTTTCAGGGATATCAGTTTCTTGTTGAATTTCCTAAAGAAGAATACTTCATTAGCTTACAGCTGTGGCAGAAGTACCATGTGTTGCAAACAACATCAGGGATTGCTTAAAACAGTAATACTGTGACAGTTGTGGCACTTGAAGGGTCAGAACTTATTCAGCAGCAAGGTCTCAGTGGGTACTGTGCAAAATGATCCACGCGGGTCAGCGCACAGACAGTGAGTTCTGTCAAATGAACAGTCGCCGTGAGCTGAAAGGAGAAGAATGAATAACCAGCTATTCCAATTCCCTGCAGTTTCTGAGAGGGCTGCAAGGATTTCTTAACTGTTTCCAAGTTGTTGAACAGGGTGAAACCAAACCTTCTGACTAACTCAGTGATGGAAAACACCCATGATGTTCATGACCATTCCTGACCAAGGGCTGCATAAATGCTTTTGCATTCAGCCACGCTGCCGAAAAGAAGATCTTTACTAAGGGAGCAAACAATGTCTGGTTTCAGTGTAGCATAGAAATACTCTAGATTCATCATACCTCCTCTTCTTGAGTAACTCAAACAACTTATTTACAGCCCAGATGCCTTTGGCTAGGACTTCTCCAGGTGACATACAAAAAGACCCCACTGTAGTGCAGCAAACATATGAACCTTGAAGACTGTTTGTAGAAACATGCACATAACCTGGTGTACCTCTGTCAGTGGTCTTAAGAGTCAGCTGAGAAATGGATGTTAGGCAAGTCACCAGCGGTCATGAGCTAGTAAATAAATTACACTGGATGCAGAATGATGCCTTCATATGCTCTAGGAGAAGGCAAACGATGTTGCTCTCTCAGACCTAATGTGTTTACTGAGCTCCCATTCAGTAAAACTTCATTTTTCCTCATCTCTTTTCTTCCTTTTTCTAGCCTGAGGAAACTGCAGAGAGTTCTGATTTCACGTTCCCATTCAGACTCTTGAGGGACTCATAGCAGCTACAGAGAAAAAACAAACCTCACAGACATGCAGCTGTCCACAAGAGCAAATACTTTCTCAGCTTCCCCAGCTTTGGTTCCAAGGGCAGTATCAAGCCCTTACACTGTCGCCATGAATTCCTGATTCTCATGGCACACAGTCCATGTGATGACCTTAGGTTAAAAACAGCAGTAACAACTCCAAGTGATCAAAATGCTAAGATCCATAAAGAACTATAAAGAACTTTTAACAAGTTCTTTAAAGAGTGACCAGTAAAATCAAACTAAATTCTATCAAATAATGTTATTTCTTGAGTATACTCAAGTTATTTTTTAAATCAACCCAGAAAAAACAGCCATTATCTGTCGTCATCCACCACTGACAACATGCAATAAAAATACTTTCTCTGTGATGCCAAGGCTCAGACAAAATAGGCATTAGTTTTCAACTCGACCCAACACTACACACAGAGTGTTGACTTCATGTGAAACTCTTTTTGACATAAGGTCAAGTGAACTGGAATGAGGTAAAAAGAAGAAAATAGTAAGTCCAAAATTTAAAAAATTCAGAATTTTTGGTACATCCTGCTTAAAGATGATTTGGAAATACTAAAATGTTCTTAAGAATATTCTTAGCATAATGCATTCAGAAATACCATTTAAAATATATTGTGAATATCCACATATTTTAACTATTTGCTAGTATCAAAATGTCTCTTCCCAAGCTGCTCATAGAGAGTTACTATTTCTTCCTTTGCTGCTTTATTTAAAACACGGTGGTCACCTTCACATGTTTGGTTTTTTTTTTTTTCAGATTCAGCACAAAGTAGTATTAAAAATAATCCCAAAAACCTATAATCCTTTACATGGTCACAACAAAAAAATCTTACTGAAATGGACTGATCAGCATAAAATTTAACAAACCATGAGAAGGTGCCAGATTTTAGAGTTTAGATAAATGTAAAGCCTTAAAGGCTACAAACCAAACCTTAATTAATGGTTATTAATGATGTAATGCCTTCTACATGCAGGTTGCCAAACTTTGATTTTTGATCAACAGTTAAAATTAATCCTTTCAAAACTAAATCAGTTTTACAAGGCCATATATATACTCTGCTTTTTTGGGTTGAACAAAAGGGAATTTGAGGGGTTTTCATGCTACCTCTCCTTATACAAACCACTGTGTATTTGCTATTGTACTTCACTCTGCAGCATTCCAGCTGAGCCACGAACACACTCAAACTATTTCACTTCTAGAATTTATAAGCCACCATTAAAGTAAGGACCACAAAGAATTGCACTGCAGTATGCTACCTCAGAAGGAGCCAAAAATTTTGAGCTGAATAAAAAAAAAGCAGCTATGAATGTAAATGGAGATAACAGATGTTCCTGTGCTCTCTTTCCTTCAGCCTGTAGAATAATGTTTTTCTAAAGGTATTTTTATGTAGATATTTGATGTAGCAGTTAAAAATGTGTACTTCTTCCCCATCTCCAAGAATGCCTTATTTTAAAGATCACATTAGATTTGTGCACAGGAGTAGTACTGAGTACACAATCTCAGTGCTAAAATATTACCAAGTGAGCTTTATCTGGGGACTACAAAAGATATCATTCTAGGAATGGAACTCTCAGTTCTACACAAGAAAAGAGATTATCAGAAGGAAAATGTGCAGAAAAATCAGAAGGAAAATTATTTTGTCATTTTGTTGTAATAATAAAAAGTATTTCTTTTTTATTTACGGACTTCAACTTGTATACTTTCCAAAGCAGACTTCAGCAAAAGACAAAACAGGTAATCTAGTTTACAGTTCTAATCTCTCATTTTTGTGGAATTATTCCACAATTTAACTTCTACTATGGTCACATTTGTATTTCTTTTTTGTAAAACATGAAGAACCACCCTTATTTCTGATGTCATTACCAAAAGTGTGCATTTCACTTTTAAAAATACTGAGCTGTAATGTAAATCAACTGAAAAATATATTGAGTATTACATAAGACTTGATTAGAAAAAAACTAAATTCTTAGAAAAAATTAGCATTCTTTGAAGGCTGGCATGAAGATCCTTCCTCTTCCACTTCAGGAGCATTAACCTAGACCCATATGGCCAATAGCTATTTTGCATATACAAATAAAATGTTGCTGTACAGGAATACAATAAATTAATACATTTATTGTGAAGAAATTTTTTTATGCAACAATCTTTTAAGTTTCCATAGCATTTTATGCACAATTCTTGCATTATCGGTATCCCATTTTTTCCTCAACCACAAGGCCTAATGACTATTAGGATTATTATGAGGATCTTATCAAGTTTGCAATTAATAATCACACTGAATGCAAAATAAAACAGCCAAGTCTGTTCAGCTGTGAAGGCAACTTCAAATGAACGTGTTGAGCTGCGAATCTGCAGAAACACTTATGTATCAGACAGTTTTAGGATACACAAGCACACACAAGTCAGCTCACACGCTCTGCTGCACTGAAAGCACTGATTTGAGACAACAGAGAAGGAATGGTTGCCCAGCACTCAGCAGTTAAACAGGGTATTCAATAATCAATGAACAAGGATAAAATTCATTCTCCTCTGAAGTTTTCATAAGCTTTCCTGGCTGGAGTTAAAGACAACTCCCACACATTTCACCAAAGAAACCAAACAACACAAATATGCCTCCTTAATGTTTTAGTTCAAGTGGGACACAAAGTAAGAGCTTAAGAACTCCCAAACCAGAAATAAACAAACCAGACAACCTAAAAGCAGATGGACATATTTCTCTATCATCTGGTCTTGGTAAAGTAAAGTATAATTTAGAGCATGTATTAAAAATTGTATTTTTCACTGCTCTATCAAGTGTTATTTATTCATATATGGGTAAGGCTCTACTATTCATTAAGCCTGCAATTTGGTGGAGTAAGGCAGCCACCAGCCCAATTTCAAAAACAGCTTCAAGAAAAAAAATGAGCTGTAAAGTCCACCTCCTTGTTTTCACTCCCTCAAATATTCTGCAAAGTACTCAAAGCTGTAACACTCCTGCAACAGATTTCACAAGACACAGGACTTTGTGTTCTAAAATAATGTTCTAAATTATCAGTATTAAGAGTCTCTTATCGAATCCTGCCTTCCTTAATCACTACTGAGACCATTTCAAAGAAACTTTCTTTAGTAACAGGCTAAAAGTATGCCACATAAGCTGAAAACACAATCCAAACAAAAAGGCAAATGATTACTATGCATAGCAGAGTCAAAAGCAGATGACAAAACCTGGAAATCCATTGTTTCAAACTGTACCCATACTGCTTTTCAAGGCTGCCAATGCTCTCTCAAACAGAAGATAACATCTAAAACAAAACTATCGATTTATATTAAGAATATAATGCTCACAAAACAAAGCACATGATCCTCCTCCACTCCTAAAGTCGTCTTCTTCATCATCCCTTAGCTGACATTTCAACCCTTCCCAGCAACACCACTCTAGTCTCCTTGTTAAGAATCTATACAGACCTTTCTTCACTGTCCTTTCTGGCTGATGAACAGCTGAAAGTTATTTGATTCATCCTCCAGCTCAGTCAAGCCTGCCAATTTTTCTTAGGTATTTAAGAAGCCAGGATCCTTCTCCACCCTTTGGCCTCTAAATCCAGTTTCTCAAAGACAAAGTGAGGAAATGGAGCCACCTGCTGCATTTCAACTTCAACTTTTCTGCAGCTCAATGGCCTAGAACAACTACAGTCACAATCCTCAAACATTTCTGAAACCTTCTGCTCTCAAATAATTTCCTCCCCTAGAACTGCTTCCCAGGTGCACTGCTAATTATCTGCTTCTTGTGTTTATTGGCCTGATCCATATTCATATAGAATGAGAGGCAGCTGATCTTCAAGTGTCTACTCAAGAGGACAAGAAAGTGCCTAAACCAGTAGTTTAGAATCAGGTAAGACACCCACACCACTTACCTCAAACGTGTATTTTTCTCTGTTGTTAAATAGCATTAATATTGTCATCTGGAAAGTGGAGACTTGCAATATGTGCTTCCGTGTATTCGAGCCAGTTACTTGGGCACCTCCTACACCGACTTCTGAGCCATCTTCCTATTTTAAAATTCCAAAACTACTATTAGATTATTCTTCACTGAAAAATGTTTTATCCTGATGAAAGTTACATGACAAAAAATTTCTCTAGATCAGCCTGCACAAATGATAGAAAAACAAACACCTGGGGGCATAGCCAGGATGTTCCTCCAGTAGCTGCCTCACTATGCCAGGGAAATTGAGGTTGGAGGCCCATCTGGAGGTCCTGTGGTCCAGCCACCACTCCAGGCCAGGATATCTACAGCCACCAATCAAATACTGACCATTGCTAAGGATGGAGACTCCACCACCTCTGTGGCACCTGTTCCACTACTTGCCCACCCTCCAAGTTTTCTTGCTCTTACCTTTAAAATAATCCAAACATTTATCTTACAGTAACACAATTTTAACATCCTCACAAATGCACATTATTAATACTTTGTTATAAGAATTTTGCTTTCATTTTGCATTGCCTCCTACATTCCCAAGCATCATGCCATTACTAGCTCTAACATAGCATTTTAGTACTAGTCTAATCACTGTGAAATTCCTTTCTTATATACATACAAATTAAGCATTGTACTTCTATAAACTCTGCTTAGAGTCTTGTTTTTGAAAAAATGTTGCCTACATTGCTCTCTGCATATGAAAAGCAGGCTAAGCTTGGCTTAAAAAAAATAACAAGTCTCTTTGCACTTTTGACTGACAGTCAAAAAAACCCAAATCACTCAAACCATTGAGGTCCCTTCAAGATCACATTTACTACTTTTCTACAAGGAAAAGATGATGCTGAGTGATGAATTCAAATTAGATTCAGAGGGAAAAAAATGTCAAAGCAAAACTGCTGCAAAGAAAGAGTAAGGCTGATGGAAGGCATCTTATTCTTACATTCTCAATGGGTTTGGTTTTGTTTTACAAAATTCTGAAGTTAATTAAAAATATGCATTTACTTACTTTTAGAAAAAGATACAATATTTACATAAACTTGATTCTCTACCTTTTTAACAGGCCCGTAGAAAGTGGCATTGAGATCTGCAGAGCCCATGTGATGCTGGAGTGTCAGCTGTCGCCCACTGTGCTTGGCTAAATAAAATCTGTAATAGAATTGAATTGAAAATAATATAGAGTTCATTTTGAAGAAGAAATACCTTTGAAAAGTTAGATAGCCTTTTGGAGCTATTGAGGACATTCTTAAAACATTTATAACTTTTTGCCTTTTCTAAACATTAACTTTTGCCAGAATTCTATTTAAAATCTCCCAAAACCTCAAGCATCCCATTCTCCAATTTTCACATGAGCTGAAGAAGAGCAGTTTGCCAGCACATCTTTAACAGTAAAACTGTTAAAAAAGAAATCCGTACAGGTAGAAAAATAAATCTGTACAGTCAAGTTCAGAAAGTTTCTTCTCAAAACATCTACCTAAAAATCTGTTTTAATACATACCTTCTAAATATTTCAAAAGCATGTCTGGGAGCTGGAGGGATGTTGCACTTTGGTGTGGCTGACTGGGTAGGCCAGTAACCTGTTGTGAGGACACGCACTGTGAGATCAACACCTCCTAATGAGACCTAAGGGTAGTTGGAAGAAAACACACTATTTTAAAACAAGACCATGTTTCAACACTTTTTCTAGATCAGTGTAAAATGCTTAGAATTTTGTCTAACTACAAAAGAAACAGATGTATCTATAAACATTCTTTTTACAAAACCAGACAGATAAAAAGTAGATGGCACAGCAAAAATCCTCTACATTATTCCCCTCTGGCATTTAAGAGCATACAGAACTGAACATCATAAATTCTTAACCAAGAACTAAATGTCTGTGATCATAAACAGAACTTACGATACGTGCAACAAATCTTTCTAAATAGTTTTTTTGATGACATGCAATAAAGCTGGGTTGAATGAAATGTGTCAGTTTCAAAATAACTCTGTCTAAATGTACTCTCTGGAAGTAGAAAGGAAATACTGAATATCTGATGCTGAACCACAGTAAGCTTACCTGTGAACTGCAATGTCAACAGTTACTCACTTTAACACACCCCACCTATCCTCTTTCCCTGAAGACAGCCATGACTGTGAATATACAGCACTGGTGAGGAAACACTCCGCAGCTGAAGGGCTGATCTATAAAGATGTGTTGGCAAATGATAAAGATCTGGCTACCAGTGATGCATAATCCCCACTAGGTATCCCAACTAAGCTGAGCATTATTGAGCTTAAAACTGACTGCTTTCAGCTCTAGGAGGTAGAACCAATACCTTCAAAGAACACACATTATGGACAATAAAAACCAAAGTATACAATTTCAACTTATATAAATCCACTACACAGAGCACACTATGTTTTAGAAGGTCAAAAACTGCCACCTAAACTCAGGAACTTTCACTATTCAACAGCAGCGTAGCATTCCCATGCACTACAGAAGAGTTTTTGTATTGTGTATACTGAATGCCTGCGTGCACCAACCAACTTGTGCCCAGAAAACTTCTGAAAAACCTAAACAAGCTTCAACGGTTTTCCTCCTTCAGCCCAAGTGTGGGAAAAGGCCATCAGTGCAGACAGAAGGATACAAAAAAATATATTTATCTGGAACTAAAGTATCTGAGCTGAGATGGCAACTGTTTTTTGGTCTTTGCCAGACCAGAACACAGCACTAATTTAGAATGCCTCCCATCATACATTATAAAGAGCACTAAGCAGTTGGTGACATGAAAAAGTTTTGGAAGCACTTTATTATACAAGATGTCTTTTCAACATAGAAATGGTATGAACTAGTGGAAAGTGCCCTGAAGTGATCCAGTCTTTACAGAACTCCAACAAATGTCCCAGGATCACAGTTGCAGAAATTTCTCAATTTATTAGCCTGGACTTTCCCTAGTGCTGAGCTCTCCACTTCCTGAGAGCAAACCAATCACCTACATAGACCTTGGCACTGCCTATATGCCAGGACAGAGGATCAGCAGGAAACTTTGCAGGTAGGATTATTTAGAAAAAAGCAGATGTCTGGCTCCTCTAGGAGACACTGTACACATTCAAGGTACCCCAATTGTTTAAAAAGGAGCAGAACAAACTATGTCATATAAAACACAGTATCACCAGCAATTTAACAGTAACAAAATCCCCCAAATCTTCCTGTATTTCCTCTCAAATATTATTGACACTAATAGAAATATATGTACTTCTATCAGAAATAGTAACTGTGGAAATTTCATTAAAAGGCCACGATTAGGCTGACCAAAAGGCGACCATCACATAAACTGCTGGTCTCTTGCCAAGAGAAAGATGAAGTTTCAAGTAAGGCCTAACTGAACATCTGTTAACATTTTAAATTCATCTTCTTAACTGTACATAGCTAAAAAGAAGATCAGAGACATCATTTATTATCTCACTTATTTTAAGATGATCACGTAAAGTACATGAACCTTTAAGCACAACCCCCTCTTCCCGTACATGTCCAAGCCTGGCATGCTACTGAAAGAATGGGAACGCTCCAACAGATTTTTATTGAAATTTTTATTTCAAGCATTCCAGAAGCAAAACATGACTCGCCTCTAAGGCAAAGAAACCAAACAAACCAGTAGTAAAGCTGCCTGTCCACAAACACCTTTGTCCACATCCTCTCCAACCTTTTCTGAATCCACTTAGAACATGCTGTTCTCCTACTCGTGATGATTCACAGAATGCTAATGAGGAGGATTTCAGCCAGTTGCTTCAAGACAGCAAAGATTTCATATCATCTTGCACAACCACGTACCCTGGACACAGTATACCCATGAAAATATTCCTGGCATTCAGACTTCTGAAACCAATTCAAACAGGCTTGATGTACAAACCCTGCCTACCTGCACACAGGGAATTACTTGGCTGTTTATTATATACTATTAAGTGCTGAGTATCAGTACAAAAAAAAGGTGTTTTAGAGAAACTAAACTGATATCTCAAAAAGAACGATAATCATAAAATATTCCAGGGGCCTACTTTTACAAGAAGGTGTAATCTTTTCTAATTAAACAACTTTATATTTGACAATTTGCAATAAAATTTGAAAAACTAAATTTTGACATTTGCAATATAATGGCAGTTTTGCTTTCAGCAAAGGCACTAATTGTGTCAGGAAAGTTGAACATGAGATGGTGCGCTTTGCAAATACCTGCGGCATGCAGTATTTTTCTTGCTCTTAGCAAAAAATACACGTCACAAGTAGAGATTAACTTTGAAGGATGGGAATGAGACGGCTTTGCTGGTGACGAGGGGTTTGGGAAGCACATGTGAGCAGGCAGCCGGCCCCTGGAGCGCGGCACAGCTGGGCCGGGGNCCACGGCCCAGCCCCTCGGGCAGTCGGATTTTACGGAATCAAACCGGCACTACTCGAGCTGTGGCTCGAGCTCCGAACCGACTCTGGCATCTCGGGAAATGCTAACACAGTTTATGACATAAAAAACATAGAAAAAGGGACAATCTGCACAAGTTGACAAAGTCCTTCTCGGCACATGCATTTAGAAGCGCAGGGTTTGTAGTGAAGTTGAAGGACACACACACAGACCACAGCACTTACTCCTGTCGCCTGAAGATGTTGCCTGAACTCATCCATCGTTGTGTTTGAGATGCTCATGTCCCTGAACATTCCTTCCAGTTTCGATGTGAATTGACATCCACATTCAGTCTAGAAACACACAAAATAATTTGTTATACCAGCACTATGAAAACAAAGCTTCTGATAGGCAAACTGCAAGACTAAAAGTTAGTTTATAAATCCCAAAAATTATAACTCTGTACATCTGGTTACTGGAATTTCCATTTGCATTACATTCAGATCCTAGAAAGTTTCCTATCTTATATAAAGATCTAACCTTACACAGATCTTCACTTGCTTTCCTTCTCTTTTCTCCATTATTGTATCTTTGTCTTAGCTTTCTATATCATATTAAAAAAAGTGTGAAAGCTTATCAAATCAAGACATACACTTTCACCTGCTTTTTGCACAATACTGTAAAGGGAAATGAACCCTATTTATATCACAAGGAAACTCCTGTTTTCCTAGGAGTGTTTCATTTTGAAGGCTGATTTCAGATTACCCAGCAAGATTCCTAGGCCTTGTGAGAATCAGGGACATCTGCACACAGACAGATGTGCACAGGCTCATGCATTTCAGCTGCACATGCAGGGCTGGGTGCCCATTTCTAACCCATACTGTGATATAATGGGAAAGGAAGCATGTTAGCTTCAGCAGGTCTGTAAGAAAAGAGGACACTTCATGTCCACTGATTGATCTTGCAAATGTGTGCCCTGTGCCTTCTGAATCACCAGGCTAAAAGTGGTGGAGAGGTAACTGAGAAGGAATTAATACTGAGAAATTTGGAGAAATCTGATACAAACAGGCTTCACTCACTGATAGAAGTAAGGATCAGTGCAGTTGGATTTTAGCATCACTCTGCTTCAGAAGTTCTCTAGTCATTTATCAGGCCACACAAGAAGATGCTGCAATATAACTTTGTTTAAGGTCTGTTCAACTCCAGGCTTTACTTTCTTCTCCATCTCTTGGTCTATTTAATCAGGATTTAACCAGCTAAGGAAAGTGTGTTTCTAGAGACTTATACAAAGACTTTTTTTTCAAACTACTTAATTAAAAAGGAATTGAGCATTATCACCAGTCTGCTGGTGGAGGCAACTAAAAGACAACAACACAAGCAATAACAAAATTGTACTGTGAATAACGGAAAATCTAGGATAAAACACAGTCTTCAAATTCAGTCACTGCAGTTGCCCTATTATTGAAAAAGTCTTAAACTCAGATAAAAGATTTTGTTTTCTATATTGTGCTCTCATCACAGGGGCTTTTCAGTACTTCCTTCCTTTTAGTTCCATGAAAATATTTGTAAAAACCTTTTGCATTTTCTGTTGGGGCTTTCGAAATCAATTCTGTATTTGGCAGCAATCAGATTAATGTTATCTATACATCTCATGTAAAACCAGAAGAAACCGTATCTCTGAGAAACAAAAAAGAAAGAGAAAATCCCCTGAAAAGTATGAAAGTACTGTCTTACCTTTAATTTGGAGATCATATTCTTCTCAGAGTCATCTGAAACACTCTTGTTTGTGAGAAGTCTTCTTGCCAAGTGCTGCTTGTAATAGCGTTCAAAAACATCTTTCTCTTGCATAAACCTGAATAAAACCATTGCCTTATCCAATATAGTTTCTACTTCTTGCTCTGTTAGCTGTAAAAGAAATAATTTGCTTTTAAATCTTCCAGCACAAGTGTCTTACACAACCTAAATACTTAAAGTAATTCACAGCAGCAGATGGTCTAACAGTAGCCAACAAAACTGGTCCCACGTATGACTGACAGCTGAAAGAACGATGCACAAACTCAATAAAGTAGAATAAGAAATAGATCTAAAATGAAGGGAAAGGCAACAGCAAGGGAGAAGGGAAACAAGGAATGGGTAGAACGCCTTGATAAATACATTAAAAGTTCCTGTGTAAGTTTTAAAAAGCACAGACGGAAATCAGTATTAGGAGTATGAAAAGTTATTTTGGAATGGAAGCTTTTAAGACTTGTTTTGCAAAGCCCATCTAGTGCCACAACAAATAAAATTATTTATTTTATTAAAAAATTGAATTTACTATTTGATCCCCAAAGCGTAAGTTGCATGCTCTAATATTCAGTTTTATTCAGAACCACTGAAGTGTCAGCTGAACCATCCTGTCCAGATCTGGGTTCTGTACCTCAGAAAATTTCATGAAAGAAGCTAAGACTAAAGCAAACAGATATACTTAAAACTAGACGACAGATACGGTAATAGACCCCTGGTATGTAAAAACAGTAAAAAGCTGCAAAGTCAAACCCTTTTCTCTAACCAAAATAATTTTCAAAAGAAATTAGCAGATATTGAGAATAGCTGCCAAACTATAAATACATTTAAGGAAATGATATGTAAAGTTTCAAAAGAAGGGAGCTGCAGAATCTACTACAACCTAATTGTTTTTTGAGGAAGTATCTACTAGAAGTAGTTCAAGTATGCTGCTTTGGAGGTAGGTGACAAGCCACACAGATCTTGTGCCTGATTTTTCTGTAAGTTTAGATCTAAAGTGTTATGAGCTCAGATGTGTTACATACACCTTTTTGAAGGTAGCACTGTCATTTCTCTTAATATAAAAATAATTCCCAGAAAAGTAGCTAAGTTTAATTCCATCCAAGTTTACAGAGCAAAAAACATGATATTTTGAGTTGATTCATACTTACTCCCTTGACTCCCTTTTTCAGCTTATCATCAATAAATAATGAGAGGTACTCTGGAGACCTGGAGTTGAGGTTGAGGAAGTACTCAAAGTCACCCGCAATCGTCTGCTTGAAGAGCCGATCGTTATTGAAAGATTCTTGAAGGAAGCGATCAAACCTACTCTTCAAGTCCAGTAAACCCTTGCAAAAAAGAAAAGAAAGCAAAACCATTTTCGCTGATATGAAGGTATAAGGTGTGAAACAATAATAATAGATGAGGCCATAGAGAAGACCAGATCTACAGTCAGAGGTTCTGCAATGCACTCTGATCAGCATTGTTAGAAAGTATCTGAAATTTTGTTTCCATTTTTACATTTCTATTGCTGCCATGAATCTCTTATAGAAGCAATTTTCAGATAAACTGGCTAAAATATTGATGTCAAATACTGGTGCAGTTAGCTATAATACATTTCTCAGTGTATATACACCCTTGCTAAACAGGTTGATTTCCTGTATTTTTCTATCTGCAATTTAAAGGAGGTATTTGTTGCACTCATTAAGCCTTTTCTATTTCAAACAACATGGACAAAGTCAGTATCATAAACACAGCATATGGGAAAGCTGAGGCTAAGCACCCATTAAGTGCATCCCTAGAGCTACTGAACAAGTTTGAGGAGAAAACAAACTGCAACAACAGGCCTAAACTTGTCAGCGTTTTTGTTTCCCTCGAATTTAATCCAGGGACATGTTCTGCATTATTCAGTCGCGTGTTTCTTGCTGATTAGGAGTCACTGGGAGCACGTCAAAGTTAGAAGCACCAGGGACCTGAACTGAACTACTTCCTCTAAACTAAACCATTGGACTCTTAGCATCCTTTTTAGGGTTTGCACCATCTTCGCCCAGGGTTAAAGCAACTGAGTATAGAAGGGGGAAACATCTTAAAATCACCTGAGCACCTTGCTAAGAATGTATGACACACATAGGTTTTAACTGAGACAGCACATGGCAGGCAGGGGGAGAAAATTTCACTTGAGAGTTAAATTTGTAATGGACAACCACTGCCTGCAAAAACTGTTCAGGCTAAATAGTATTTAAGTCTTCAGGTTTTAAAGAAATTATTCATATGCGGTTACTTAAAGAAGCCATTCAAGAATTACTCAAAGAAGTAGTAATGTTTCTTAGGAACTCACCATCTCACTTAAAGGAATGATCTTTAGACAGGCTAATTAATGCGTATTAGAAATTTTAAATTCAAAGTAAATCCCACTATCTCTCTGTTTACCAAGGTTAGCTCATGTCTCCTCTCCAGGAGTACACCATCTGAACAACCTGGTGTTAAACAGGAGAAACTGTTAGTACCTTGAATTACAAAAGCATTTCAACATCCCTTCAAACTATTATACAAAGTTTTAAATCTAATCCCCTGGCAACGCTTATGCAATCATCTCGCCAGTTATGCTCAGGGTGATGTCATGTTGTGGAAGCAGTGCTGAGCTATGATGAAGTTGTTTTTCTTGATGGTTTAATGCAGCTTCCATGTCTGTCTCCTTAGTGCTATTGTCCATGACAGATTCACATGAACATGGCTGAGATGAGAAGAGCAAGGTGGTTTCTCAGCTCATAGGTATTTCTCTCTGCTTCCACCACCTCAGTGGAAGTGGTGGATAAACCTTTTTGGGCATTTTTCAGTAATCGAGTATCAATCCCCGCCCTAGGACATCTTCATGAGATGCTGGGGTCCATACTGAGGGGCTGAGCTCTGCCAAAGCACATGGGTATAGCTGCAAGTCCTCCTCAGCCTCAGTTTGCTCTTCACCTTTGTGACAGGAAACCTTGATAATATCTTTATAATTAAGTTTTTATATCTATCTTTCTCAGTTAAATTTTTTATGATACCTCTTTAGGCCCATCAGGAGTGAAAATTACTTCAAAGTAATCCAGATACTTATTTTCCACATCATTTGCACTCCCTGCTTTTTTTTTTTCTAAATCACACCACCACAAATATAAGAGTCCTTAATCATTAAACCCAATAATTTTTCAAGGGCATTCTCTCTTCTTTTTACCAGGCGTTGAAGAGGTGATTCCTGTTCAAGCCTGGTAAGAAATTTGCTTCAGCATTGCCAGAAAATTAATAATCCAATCAAAAATGTTTTTATACTCAAATGGCTTCTTCAAATAGTAACCAGTTCTAGCACAGTTATTGTATTCAAACAAAACAGCAGAGACTGACAGACATACAACATTACATGTTTCTCACAAAGAACAGACACAAGGACTTGAACCAAACATTTTAAAAAACCTCAAACAATGTTTAATGAATACACACTTTCACATTAAATATAAAACATCTTCCAGCAATAGAAACATAGCTTTAAGATTCAATGAACTCTAAAGGTTTTATATGCAAATTTCAAACCATCTTCTCAAAGACAATGGAAGAGAAAAGATGACAAAGTTCTCAAGCATATTTTGTGATCTTGATAAATTAATGGTACACATCACTTAGTGAGCGACAGAACAAGAAAAAACACATCTTTTAACATGCAGAACTGTTCAGTCTCTCAGGGAAACAGAGAATGGAATGAGTAATTTGTTATGACTGATAAACACATTCACCTCTCAGTCACAGTTAAGCTTGCCATGAAATACTGCCATGTGATTTTTGCCTCAATAAACACTGATAGCTAATGTTACATAAAATTAAACAAAGTGGACACTATAAAGCTATTTGCCAGCAGATGTACAGCTCACTCTGGAGACACAGCATTTAGGGAAATCCAAGAAGTTCCCAGCAGTTAGATAATTAGGCTGAATATGTTGTTTATTAAAAGCAACTACTAAAAGCACAAAAACTTAGTATGCACTTTCCAAGCAACTTAAGTAAGAGTTCTAAACGTATCTGAAGGTTCAGAGAATGTACATTAAAAAATGTATAAATTTAGCTAATAAATAACAACCCCTTCTGAATCAATACTAAGGTATACCTTATAAATTGTGTATGTGGTGAACTGTTAATGTGGGGAATGTGAGAAAGAAAAGGAAGTTAAAGTATTTAACTACCTGAATGTAGTCAACTGGATTCTTTCCTTCTCCCTCTTCAGAAACCAGTGCTTTGCCTTGCTCTCTCAGGTATGAGCTCATGCACTCACACATCGTCTTCAGACCATTTGGCACACGGCTGAACAACTTGTACATGCAAGCAAGGTCTGCAAACGAGAATGAGAGATTATGCAGAACACCTCTGTGTGTTACACTTCTGTAACTCATTCATTTCAGAGCTAAAGCTGATACAAGTTCAGCCACTTGAGCCACAGAAAGCATCCTGTAACAGCTCAGGCACCAGGTTCTTCTGATCTCCTTTCCTTCAGCCCTGACAACATGCTGACTGCAGCAGCCTCAAAATGAAAAGCAAGGACTGTATTCAATTATTCTAGGTTGTCTGTAGCAGGGAATCTGTCATTGCTGACCTCCAGGCCAGCAAAAGATGATGCTAATGCTAAAGGATAGTGAACCCATTACAACTTCAGCAAGACTATATTTTCCAGTGGTATTTAAGAAGGTAGCTCCCAAGATTATCACTCCCAAAATCAAGCACTGTATCAAAAGTTTGTTGGGTTTTTTTGCATTTTTTTTTGAACTAAGTTAAACCACATAGGACAGCACTAATGAGAAGCTTCTTTCTTTATTAAAAGCAAAACCTGGCAAAAATTTGGAGTTTAATTTATATTTGTCTTAAAGCCAGTCATATACTTCTACACTACTATGTTTCATCCACCTAAAATATTGAGAAGTGGCTGAGGCTAAACATTGCTTTCCAAAAGAACAATCCATCCTTGTATATTGATGCAAAATCTCATCTTCTCAAAGCAGCATTTCCACTCTGCCATTTACCTGAATCCAACCAAGGCCTATAAAAGTTAAACAAATTCCTGTATTTTATGAATAACCTTCAATATCCTTGCACCCTCAGCCTGAAGGTTATCTGAACTGGACATTAAAGAAAAAAGTGATTAAGTATAGTATCATATCTTTCTTTTTCCATACAGTAATTATTTTTTTACAGCTAGGAAGTGTGCTCACTTTGTGCTCTATCACCTAGTAATTTTGAGACTGCTTTAATGAACGAAGGCCATTAATCTAAGCAGCAAGCCTGTTCCCCATTCTCATGGCTTTAGTGTGAGCACTCATTTCTAAATATAGATACTACAATCCCTCTCTTCCTTATGCTGCTTTAGAAACTTATGTTCTATATCCATAACAACTTTCATTCAGTCACTCTGTCCCACATTAACCTCTATTAGAGAAAAGCAAATCAAGCCAAGCCCTTCTGTTTCAACCACTTCAATAAGCCGCTTCTTATCCTTTAGAAACGGCCAACTCCTTCCTGCAACAGTGCTCCCTCCCCAAAAATTCGTCCTGCAATGCTTCTGTTTAGGTCTTCTACACAAGTACTTTTTAAATAACTACCCATGGGCCAAAAAACTGTGATGCATTTTCACAAATACGTATTAGAGGAATGGAAGTAATAAAATAGCTTATGGACAACTGGTGACGAAAACCACTACAACAGATTGGTACTTTTCTTATGAGATACTTGGTTTACCAAAAAAAAGAACCTGTATCTTGTACTAAATAGAAACAAGTTAAATGTATGGGCTCTGTTTTAAGAGCCATCTAACAGTCACTGAGTATTCTCAGATGTTTGCAAAACAGAGTCACTAAGTGTTTCCACAATTACACAGGCTGACAAATGTTAAGCTTGACTTATCCCATGTTTAAAAATAATAAGCAGTATCAGAAGCATTTGTGTTTCACAAATGATGCAGTCTTACCTTCTGTCTTCCCATTTTTCAGCATATGAACTAGCCCAGAGTTCTCCATTTCCACTATAGTTTTCATATGCTTGGAAATAAGCTCCCTCTCAACAACTTTCACAATGGGTTCTTCTGTTGATTTATCCAGACAATGCATCACTCGCTCTATTTCTTCATTAATTCTAGCTTCTACTTTCTTTATATATACAGAAGCACTGTTTTCAGCTAAAAATTTCTGACTTTCCATCTGTGATTAACACAAATTAATATTTTACTTTTTTGTAAAGGGTAAAAAGAAAACATGTCAGATCAGCATTTATAAGCAAGTTCAAATCAAACCCAGCATGTCCAACACATACATACACACTTAAAATAAAGGTTCTAATATGCTAAATGTGTTACATAAGGGGGTACATGCAATATAAACAAGGTATTTTTCATACTAAAACAACTCAAGCCAACCTAGTTTCCAGTTACCAACTAGAGCTTTAGCCACAGGTTCAAAGAAAACAAAGATGGGGAAAGGAAGGATCAAAAATTCCTTCCAAATATCACTTTATGGCAGTTCTCATTTCCTTTACTGACAATGCTGAGCACATTATTTCATGTCAAACTTTTTATTCATACTGGTCAGCAGAGTCTTTGGAGAATAGATGTCTTATTTTTCAGGCAGAGCTAAGTAATAGAACTTAAATGAAAGTAATTATTTTCTTAATTTTATACAAGCACCAATGAAAAACAGAACACAATGACATTTAAATGGCTGTGCCACATATGCTTCTGCTTTTCAAGGAAGTTTGAAGATCAGAGCATATGACAGCTGATCCTGCATAAGAATTGGGAGACTCACAGATTACCTTATCTGGGTATTTTTAAACATGATTTAAAAATTTCTATCAATTTCCAGCAATACATGATCATGATTACATTCAACAGGCACTCAACTGGCTTTCCTCCTCCAACTATCTTACAAAAAAGCCCTCAAAATATTAGGAATGTATTATTTGGTGGCTTATCAACAATTGGAGAGCCACTTGGATATGCTTGATTGCTTGACTTGCTTTGTTTTATTGCAAAAAATAACTCACAAATGTAGAAACTATGAAGGAAACAAAGTTGCCTCAAAGGCAGTTTGACAGGTTTCCCAGCCTGAAACAGTTCGAACCTTTCATGCTACTGGCATTTCAAAAAGACTGTGGGGGGCAAAGCAGAGGTAGACTAAGTTACATGACATAGCCTAAAGCAGGCACAGGATTAGCACGATGATTACGTGTTATTGGCACCCATAGCTCAAAACTACATTCAAATTATGCTAATTCTGTAAAATCTGTGTTACTTTTTCCTGCAAAATTAGTGACTATTTTTCTTATTTCGTTTAGTGGAGATGGACACACTCTTCAAAAAAGCAACAAGTATGTAAAGTACCACCAAACCCGACAATTCCAGACAGTAATAACAACATTCCAAATATGTTATTAGAGTATTGCTGTACCTGAAAAAATTCTGCAGACATCTCCAAAAATGGAGCCTCGAAGTCTTCTTCATAGACTGACCTTCCTTCAAGACCTAGAATCATTAACATCTGGCAAGCATTTCTTATTGCGCCTCTGCCAAAAAGTAAGTTGTTAACAACTTGAGAAATCTACGTGCTTGTAAGAGAGTACATAGCAGAATAACAACTCATAACACAATATTAACTTTAATAAAATGCAGTAATAGAAAGTCCACTCTAATCTGTTTGAGTACATGACATTTTCAAGAACACTACAGGAACAAGGTTGTTTGGTTTTGTTCAAAACTCAAGAGTTGACAATGCTTATTAATTATTTTAAATGCAATGATAGGAGCACAGGTCTCAGGTTCTACTAAGTCATAAAACAATGAAGAATATATTTCAACTTATAAGAAATTAACCCAAAATACTACTTCAAAGAAAACTGCACATGTAGGTCAGAACTGAGCAATTCAAACCAATTGCACACGTGGAAGTTGCTACGTGAAGTTTGAGGTTTTTGGATGGTTGGCTATTTAAAAAAAGCCAACCACACGAAAGTCTAAAAAAATGAAAAAAACCCAAACTGAACACAAAATAAACCCCACCAATATTCAAACACAACAGCAAGTTAATGAAAACAAAAGAAATGCATCTAGAAAAAGATTCTACTTTCTGGCAGTAGGGAACAATACACAGCTGTAGCTGGGGAGTATTTTTCTGTTCCTAAATTCCATGTTGGGCAATCTTAGTCACAGAACTGCAGCCAGAGTAGCAAGGAGTTTACATATCCCTACATGCAACAGCTGTTCTGAAACTGGAGAAGCACAAGAAAACTTGCAAATCTGCAGTTCCTTCAGCTGCAGTATCTGCAGTGTGTGGTACAAAACTTCTATTAAATCAACCAAAGAAGCTGAGAAACAGATTTAAAACTTAGAGATGCAACTAAACTGCTGAGAAACAAACTGATCAAAACATGAGGAAAAGGAATTGGAATTACAAGAGGAAACATCATAAATAAATAAATGAAAAGGTACAAGAAATTAAACAACCTCTCAGTACAGGGGAAACACAAGGTAGCAAGAGGCGGAAAATTATCAAAACTCTGTGATCAAATGCTCTGGCACAGCATGATAATGGAGACATCTGATGAAAGTTTTAATAAAAAACCACAAGATAAATATTTAAAAATACATTAACAAGCTTCCCTGTTTACCATTATGCTAAAATATAATATACAAAGAAATACGTTACTCCAGAATATGGAGAAATTTTAGTTGTGATCACAAACTTAAGTAATGAATTATTTGTGTATGTTCCTGAGTCACTCCTTAAAAACTGACAGGTATTATTTACAACCAAAGACATTCACTTACAAACATCTTACCTGTCTACAACTTCTCCTTTCCTCTCTCTTGCAATCATATCCAGCAGAGTTTGCCTCAGATGATCCCTGATGCAGCCGTAACGTACAACTTGATCTCGAAAAATTATCAGGCCCAAGTTGTAGACATTCTCCACGTTGTTTTGTTGCACATACACTCGGTCCTACAACAAGGGCATAAACAGCAATAAAATTGGGAATTCACTGCATCTCTGCTATTCAAAAGTACAAGAGATCAATTATTTTTCTGTAGTGGAACAATGATCAAATATATCTTTTCCCTGTCTTAATAGAAAGAAATTATGTATACCCTCAAAATTCAAAATCAGTCCCCATTTTCCAAAACTTTACTTACACTGGAAGTTCTACTTGGCTTAGGAGCATAATCCCAGGATTTATGACTAAAGCATGCCAGAACAGATCTACAGCCTTCCCACTTTTTAGTCTGGGTGCAGAACAACCTCCAACTACTCACTTAATCCATAGCACTATTTGCATGAGGTTTTACTATCTACTCAAACTCTTCCATCCATCTCTTTCTGATCTGTAAGAAAAATGCTTNTACCACTCCTTTTAGGCAAAAAATAGTCAATATTCAGTGAAATTTCCTGAAATAGCATCATTAGATAAAGAGCAGAAAATATAGAGCCAAAACAAGAAGAGTTACAATCAAAATTTTTATGGATTAGTAGTGCAAAATTGAACATAAGGACTTCTGTAGATATCCCTCCTTCCAACCTCCCAAATTCACTTTCATTCAACTTGACGAATATTTCAAAACCTTGTTATGTTTCATTATAATCTCACCCACACACCCCCACCCCCCAGAAAAAGAAGAGGGAGAGAATAAGATATATTTTACATTTCGATGTATGTTTAAATTCCATCTCCCTATATAATCTCTGTCTATAGGAAGGATCGAGCTCCTCAACTACCCGTTTTTCATCCACCTACCTTTAAAAGCCAACACCAATCCTCAGATCAGCATTTAAAGACTGCATAGCCCAAAATCCATCATACAGAATTAACTGAGAGTGCTAAGCAGACCCCGAGTCTCTTACTGCTACCCAAACAAATGCTCCAAACATTTGTGTCTCCTTTCCTCTCTCCCAAATTAACTCTGAAAAAAGGAAGGCTATTAATAAAGTCACTAGAAGGCAGAAAATGCATATATTTGATTAACAGCCACTACTAGGTCAGACCACTTAATATTAAGAACAGAAACACTGAGTTTTTACAACCCCTTTCTGAGATAAGCAATCATTATTTTTGT
Source organism: Machaerirhynchus nigripectus (assembly GCA_013397975.1). Classification (NCBI taxonomy): domain Eukaryota; kingdom Metazoa; phylum Chordata; class Aves; order Passeriformes; family Dicruridae; genus Machaerirhynchus; species Machaerirhynchus nigripectus. The sequence goes on from VZRQ01006262.1 coordinate 2,482,384, forward strand.
TAATTTCTGTCAGAGCATAATCCATTCCTCTAATATCATAGTTTGGGCACTTACTAAAAATACTGCTTTGCTATCATTTAAGCACCAGGACAATGACATTAGAAAAAGCTACAAGTTTTGTACCCACTCACAAATCTAGCTGGGATGAGGTTTTATAAAGAGGTACATAGCTATAACGAAACAATAATACAAAATAAAAATCAAATTCTATAAACAATGATGGTCAATTTATGAAATTAAGTATAAAGATTATCTTCTCCACTGGTTCCATCACTATTTTAAGTGCTTTATCAACTCAGAAATGAAGAGTAATGCTACTCAAACACCTGGAAAATGAAACCATTAAAAGAACAAACATTACGCTTCAGATTATGGAAAAAGTATTTCAAAACTGTAGTTTACATAAATTCCGCAATTTCAAAAATTAAGAGGGAACGGAAGGCACACAATTTAGCAGTTGAATTCACATGGCAAAATTATTCCTATACTAATTGTATGCCGGATTCCCACTTGGTGACCAGAGGAAAGCAAAACATTGGGTTCTGCAATTAATGAGTGATTTCCCACTCTCTGCCTTCAGACAGGCAGCACTTAATTTAAATGAAAAAACAAGATGGGAACACGTCAGATATGCCTACTCTGTGGCTCCTGAAGCAAGCTCAGCTCTGTCTCAGAGCAAAACATTTACTAATTGGTCTCATGAAGTCAGTTCAGTGACTTGTGGTGGGATAGGTCTTTGGAATAGGTTACTTTTGTTTTTCTGCTATTTAGAAACAGGGTCATTTATTTCACTTCCTTATTTACACACTTGCATCAATAACAGAAGAGAATAGGATTCTCAAGTAAGACAAACTTAAAATACATTTTCAAAGTGATGAAAGAGCAAATTAAAAAGTAGTGTCTAATGCTATATAACTTGAAGAGAAAAGAATATAATTGTTATTTCAAAAAATATTCAGGCCTCTGAAGCACATGCAGCAGAGTATCTAAAAGGATTAAAGCCATGGCCATGACTCATCTGCATAGCTTCTGTTGTGGCAGTGCTAAACACTGCCATTGTGAAACAGTGACTCCTCTCAGTTTATCAGCAGCCTCCGTAGTAAGCCAGACCTCTCTACAATACCCAAACCAGAGCAGCAACATTAACATTTCTGATCCTGCTGATTTGCTCATCCTTGGTAACAGATCATATTTGCTGGAAGGTCTCCCAGTCTAAAAAAAGAATCATAGAAAGCCCCATTTGGGAACAGGTTTGACTGACAAGGCTACACACTACTGAAGAGAAATCACTTCCCACGGGGAGAAGCAGTGGGTGCTTAAAGGTAAGAGTAACTTTCAGGAGACAAGGATGGAGTTTCAGACAGCAATTACTCATAAACTACAATCCTGCTTACATTGCAGAGTAATTCTGATCTGAAGTCACTTACTGTAAGGTACCAATAGACACATTTTACCCATCCCTGCATGGAGGCACTGCCTGGATAATGCAGCAGCCTTCAGATACCCTTGTATATATAGTAAGTGTCTTCAATCCTAGCTCTGGAAATAAAAACAATACTTCTCCCTATTACCTTGTGTGTAAGCCATGGACAATGAGAGTCATCCATTAAAACTCATGTATCCAACCTGTCAGTGCTGGCCTAAAAAAAAGACACCAGCTTTGTGCACAGCACAGATGAGAAGGGAATGCTCTGCCCTCTGAAAAATGCACAGCTGTATTGGCAGGAACAATTGTTCACTTCTGACAGCGTGTAACTGGCACTACCCTTCTGCCTGCAATGCAGCCAGGGGTGTGACTGCTGCACTCGCATACCTGGAATTGCTTTAAATTTAACAAGCACAAGTAGCAAACAAGAGACACCACAGAATCCAGTCCAACCCAGCCTCCATTAGACATTCTAAGAATACACACACGGTGATTGAGGAAAAGCCCAAACTCCACTTCCATTGCTCCCATTCCATACAGCAGCTAAAGAAAGCCCACTGTAGGTATGTTTACCTATGCTGCTGCTGCTGTGAGGCTGAATTTCAGATATGCCCAAATGTACTTCACTACTTCAACATGTCTTAGTACCTGACTTGACTTAGCAAAGACACTAGTTAGCACATGACTTTACTGCTTCGGTGCCTCACTGCTTGCTGCAGACAGTGCCAGAATTTACAGAGTATTACACCTACTCTAACACCAATTACTGCAGCCTAAACATGTAAAAAGGAAGAGAGCTTGTGCTATATCCTACAAAATCCAGTGGAACCATGTAAACTTGAAATTCAGTCAGGGAAACTGGAATGTCTCAAAATAATCAAGATGAATCTTTATCGTGCAACAGGTTGCAAAACCTCACGCTGCACCTGCAACAGAACTGAAACCAACAGACTTTCAGAGAGTAATCACAAGAGACAAGGTAATAAATTTTTAAAAACATAACTATAATGCAAACTTGAGAGCATCTTGTGGAAGAGGTTCTGCATGAACAACGAAATCCTGCCATAACCTCAAACAGCAAGTATTCTAGTCATTAAGCACCATAATGCACAAACCCCACTGTACAAAACAAATACCTTTCTAAAAAAAGATGTATTTGAATTGATTTTTATTTTAAAAGTGGCAAAATTAATCAGAGGAAAGAAATAAAGGTGGTTTGGAAAGGTGTTTGTTTTGACTTATATCATACAGGAGCCAGTGGGTGAAACAAAGCTGGAAAACAAGTGTGGCATTAAAACAGATACAGTTTAGTTTAAGATGTAAAATCACCAGGCTGAAGCAGGAATTCAACAGAGTAAGACCAGAATTCAAGAGGATGTTAAATGTTTTACTTTCACTGATGTCACAGTGTGGCCTGTTGGGCAATAGGTGCATTTCCTGAAACTGATGGGTAATTGAGATGGCCTACAAAATAAGAGAAGGATTGGGTCATGCTTTACTTACAAACATATGATAATTGCATATACTTCTCCTGGTAGAACACAAGCACATCAATTAATAATGCCTGGTGACTCAGGTTATAGAGGGTTTGGTGCTTTTTTTATATAAAGTATTTTTAATGTCAGTTATATTAGATTTGCTTGAATAAAAATGTATAAATTACTTCTAACATAAGCATATCATTATAAACCTACATGTCATTCAGACTCAACATTAGAAAAAAAGAACAAATCATTCTTTATTTTATAAAGTTCTTGATAATTGTTTCTTTGAAAAGCAGTCAGGTTTGATCTTTCACAGGTGCTTTATAATTTTGTGGCAGCTTTTCCAAACTTTTTGAATGAACACATATCCAAGACTGGAAGTTTCTTACTCTTAGTCTCTTTTGAATGAAGAAAATAATTTTTGACTCAAGAGGACAAAGTGACAAAGGTGAAACTGCAAATCTCTGAAAGTAGTCCTCTTTTAAACCATTGCTTATACTTAAATTTGTAAAAAAAGCATGTATTATTGACAATTTGTCTTATGTCCTTCCAAGTCAAAGAAAAGGAGGGAGTCTGCCCATTGTATTAGATCTTCACACTAGATAGTTCTACCTGATAAAGATTAAAATTGTAACTATAAACCCCATATTCCATTACAGAGGTTTAACAAACAAACATCAGTGCCCCTAAGTTTATTTTGAAAGAAAATTTTCTTCTATTTTTACTATTATACTAGAAATATATTTTATTGTGGATGGGACTTTTTTCTGTTTCTGTGGGTCTTATTTTGGTACAAGGAAAAAAAAATCGGTGGGAGGCACATAATTAGTCAAGCAGAGGGCTCAGCTGAACAGCCACTTGAAATAATTAGGACCTGTCAAACAGCACACAGAAGGCTACATAGTCCAGAGGTATTCAAGCTCATTTATTATTCTGTCCTGAATTAAAAGATAACCAATGAAGTTCAATTAACACTTGTAGGAATTTTGCAGGTTTCCATCTCCTGAAATTTTGGTGAAAAAGAAAATGCTTGTTGGATGTCTGAACAGCACTCACAAGCTTCAAAACAAAGTCAAGGCACTGCTCTTCTGAGTGCAAAAAAAGCTTAAGAAATGGCTCTCCTGTCCCCCCAGGAGTGGTAACTGAAGCAGGCAACCCTTCCTCAAAGAGAAGATGTTTTGACCTTTAATATACTGGTCAACCCACTAGAACAAGAAAAGCTTACAAGCCAGTTTTCTCTGCGACTGTTTGAAAGATCAGAAATTTATTGATTTTAAGGGCAGCAGATAACATTGCACTATCCATTACTTTGGACAATCCAGCACCTCCTGTGCTGAAATAATATACAATATTTGGCTAGAACACAACAGCTCCTACCCTAGAAAGCTCTGGATTCCATCTTCTAACCTTCCTGAAAAATCACCACTACCTTTGGTAGATTAATCTAATCATTACCTATTCTTGAATATGCCTAGATGCAGATAGCAGCTAATTGATTTGTATTTGTCCTTCTCTAACAGATTAGGGAGTCCAGGGTCTCCCACAGCAAAGTCGATACACCTTCAAAATAATCTGCCCATCTTCCTTTTGGCAAGATAAGATATACAAATCATTCAGTGTCACTGATGGCATTTTATCCAGCCCTATATCTTTGGTATGTAGTCTTTTCCCTACTGAAATAAAACAAAGCAACTCCTCCAGCATGAAGGCCAGTAAATCTATTGTGATTCTGTTATTAGTCCAAATTCTTTAACTTGTAGTAGCTTACTGACCAAAGAGGACTTCACAGCTAATACAAACGTGGTCAGTGTCACAGCATGAGATCTTTACCAGCAACAAGACCTTAACTCCAGTTGTTTAGCAAACAGAGTACAATTCCAGTTAATCTGCTTTTTGGATCCAAAAGGTCCATTATTGTCCTTCACTGTCAAGTATGGCACCAATTATTATATTTAGGATGATATTCTGGAGGGGAAAAAAAATTACACAAAACACACAGAATCTCAACACTTCCTTTTGAAGTCAAAACCTTTGTCTAGAAGCTAAGCAAAAATACTCTCCTGCATCCTAGAACATATCCAACATTATGGAAATTTTAATACATACCAGCTACCTAAAGCATAACACAATTCAGACACAAATACGTCAGGCCCTCTCTCTTAAAAAAAAAAGCCTTTTCTGTTGGCCATAGGTAAGAAATTATGAGCATGTAACCAAAGATCACATTCTATGTACACTGTTTAGTCTTCTACACAAGTTCTTCATGAACAGCAAAGGATCCAACTAGAATTTAACGTTCAAGGATGCACACTGTACCTAAGCAAAGTTATCCCCTTCAAATCCTAAAGCTTACAGAACAGCTACACTGAAGTTTCAGGAGGCTTTACACCATCATGCTTTCCATAGAAAGAAAACACCACTAGCTGAACTAGTATCTAAAATCTGCCAGAATGGGTCTGACTAGCTTATTTTGTAAGAACTGCAAAGTTCAACTACTTTTTAGATCAGTTTTTCAAGTGATAATGAGATAACCTAAAAGATTAATCCAATTACAATTTGTCAAACACCTGTAGCAAGCAGTCTTGCATGCACACAGAAAATTCTAAACAAGGGACAAAGAGCAGTCTTTGGAAAAAGACTGGTAAGCATGCCTTGGTTTTTACCCCTCTGCTTTATTTGCAGACAATTTAAAATAAAAGACAATTTACCACACTGTTGAATGTGTGAAATAGCAGAATACCCACCATATACATCAGAATGTCTCTAATCATCACCATTGCTGTTTGATGATCATTCCACGCTTGGTTTAGTGTTTGTAGAAAGTTGTTATTCAAGGAGTTTAACACATCTTCTCGCACCTGAAGGAAAAAAAGAAAGATATTGACATGAACTCAAGTCAGTTTCTCCTGCAGCATTTAAATCTTAAACTTAGCTTCAGCACAAAAATTCTTGCTCCTCTGTGGATGCAAATTTTGCAAACAAGTTCTTGCTTTTCCTGGGTGCTGACTATCCCTACCTCATATTTCCCTTCTGTGAAAAAATAAGTAAGAAAAATCATGCTAAAAACAAGAGAAACAAAATAAACATGGGTTTTAAATTTCAAAGGAATGCCTGAAATCTCAAATGTTAAAAATAGTCTTTGACAACTCCTCAAAGCTTTTATTTCCTGGGTTATAGTGTTTCAATTGCTGGTAATTTTACTATCAGAAGTAATTTCAGAACATTGGGTAGTAGCAATAAATGCTACAAACAGGAACAAGTACAGGTGGAAAATTGGCCAAGATGACATTTAGAGAGACAAGCTGAGATAGCATAAAGATACAGCAAACAACAGTTCCGAAAGGAATCAATTGCTTGGTGAAGACCAGACTCTTACATTAATACCAACAAGACTTCATAGAAAAAAGAAAGTCATCTTTGTTTATTATGAATGTATTTGCAATTTGCAAGTTGATCTGTCTCATCAGCTTCTGACTTTATGCCTCCCTGCCACTACTCTCCCTACTAATAAAAAACCCATCCAGTTTCATATTTTGATTTTACACAGTAGGCATATACTGCAGTGCTCAAACTTGAAACTAATGTCAAAGAGAAACCTGTGGGAATGTAAAAAGATCGTATCAGAGTTAACAAAATGTGGGAATTGACTTTTGATATAACATGCAAAATATATTCTGCCCACTGTTGTAACCAAACAGAATGTTCACATTTATAGATTTGCGCGGATACCTGGCTGATAGTGTAAATTTTAGTACAGAGATTCATACAGGGAAACAAAACATACATGTCAAGCAGCCACAAGCTGCACCAACGTCTCATGCAACCACCTGACAGGCTTCATTCTGTCATTTCAGTTTTATGAAGTTATTAGGCCAAACCAGGGTAACAGAATTCTGTCTGCCACACTACTAGATACACTCCCAAACTCAGATGAGCAAACTGGAGACAAAGCATGGCACCTCATCCAACACAACGGTCTCAAGAAGCTCTGGAAACTTACCCCAGTAATATTCACCTTGATACTGCATCCAGGCAACAGAAGTATGCCTAGGTTGTTCAAAGCCTTCTTACATCTTCAAACACCTACTCTGCAGACCTGAGCAAGGCTTCTCCTCCTTGCTTTTGGAAAACATAATATGCAGTTATAAGCACTGCTTAGCTGCCTCATTCTTTCTGATCATGATCATCATTTACCCTCTGGTCCCTCAAATGTGTGCTCTGTTGTCACCCAATCTCCATAGTTTTTAGCTTAAACATAAATATGCATTAAAAACTTCACAGACATACTTGTGAAGAATATGCAGAATCTCCCAGAACAAGAGAAACAAACATGATGTGGTTGCTTTCACTTCTTCAGTCAGTATGGAAAAACATTGGAAACATTATTTGGTAGGTCATCCACACTGATAAAATTTACCAAAGCATGATTACATTATAAGCACAAATAGCCAAGGGTAGTTATTGATCAATTTTATGATACCCTTTATTTTAACAACACAGAGGCAGTGTGCCTTTATAATTGCCCACATCCCACACCCACTAATCCTGCTGGGCCAGCCAGTGCCAAGTCACACACCGACCGGTAACAAAAGGGGGTGGATACTTGCCACCAGGTCGCAGTGACAACCTGCTTCCAAGCAGACGCCAGTGCGCTCTGCAGTAGTGGCACCTCTGCTCCATATGGTATGCCACGTGGATTTCTGGAAATGGGCTTGAAATTCAGGAATGGGTGCTGTACAACGGAATTACCTTCGGAGTTTCTCTGTGAAGCTTCTCAATGACATTCTTCTAGGTTTATTTTAAACCGCAGAGAGGTTTGGAAAGCCATTCTTTCAGCTGCTACAAAAGCCAAGCAAACTATTGCCAAGCAAATTATTGCTTACAACAACTTCCCAGTTAACAAGTGTTCAACACATTCCTTGTACGGGCCATTAATTCAGCAATACTACAGGGAAACTGCTATAATGCACAAAACATCTTAGCCATGCAAAGGTGCAGAGTCACACCACTTTGGTAGAATAAATGATCTGAAGTAAAAAAATGTGCATGCCCACTCTGTTTGCACAAGAGAAGAGACACAGCTGCTACTCTGCCAAAGCCTTAGAAAATTTCAGTATCAAAGATTTTTATCAGCAGAATGTTACTTTCAATTAGCTGAGCTGGTAGTGATTTCTGTGACAATATTTGCAGTTATGAAGTAAATTGAAGGGAAAGCCAGCTTAAATAGGACGGTCCATATACAGACTTGAAAATAAATTAGCAACTTCATAATACATGTAAGGTCTTCTTATAGTCACAAGGATGAAATCTTGTGTGTAACTTCAGGCCCAACTGTATTTTATACAGGATACAGCTCTTCAGGAAATACAGAACCCTCCCCTCAAATAAGAGTAGTTTGTTGGCATAAGCTTTCAATACCTTTAAGTAACTCTTTATTAAGGGTACACAAAGAAGACTTATGGCCTACTATTTCTTTCTTACAGTGCCTGGCCTGATGCAGCAGCACAAATAGTTCAATTATGTAATTTCAACTACTGTAAGGACAGCCAGAACCTCCTGAGGGGAGCAGCAGTACAGAACAGCACTTTCTGAACTAAGGCCTCAAGCTCTCAGAACTTCTATTATAGAGTTTCTTTTAGAAAAATCCAAGTAGTCTACCAGATAATATTCTAAAAACTTAGGAGTCCCAAGTAGGTTAATGGATTGACTACCAGAAATGTCTGTTCATCCCTGCAGCTGCTATCCTGGTGCTGAAAGGAAAAAACAAACACTGAAGAATACCAGGGATCCTGCACTGTTACGTACTTTTGAGCAATTCTCTTACATCCTTTTGCCCTCCATGTAATAGCAGACTTGCTCAAGATCATCTGAAAACATCATTAAGAAAACATAAAGGCAGAAAACACTTCATACATTGTCAGTCAGGCTTACAGTACACTCTAATGCTCAATAGGTAATTTGCCTCCTACACAACTTCTGTCATTCCTCCCAGTTTCACTGATGTTATGGAAATAATTTCAAACTCCCTGATGGAGATGACTCTCATCTCTCCCTTTTCTCCGCCACAGTAAGAGCAAATTTTAAAGCTTGCAAAGGATCCCAGACATAACTTTCCAAGTCCCAGAGTAGACATGCTTCTTTCAGCTTACACCTGCACAAGCATCCCACAGCACTCCTTCTGCACTGAACACTGCCACCATGACCAGCTCTGTGCCCTCCTGACCAAAGGTGTTCTTACATGCCTGCCTGTACTGTTATTCTGAAATAGCAGGTACTGGACAGACCCCTGAGGGGTCTGTCCCCTCACTTGTCACTGATGGCCATCGGGATTCTGAGCCATTGACCACAGCCAATGGGTGCGACCACCCAACCAATTTCTTATCCATTTAACTGCACTCATTGAATCTATGTCTTTCCAGTTTACCCAGAAGAAGGTTTTGGGGGACCATGTCAAAAGCTTTACAGACATTTTGAGAAATTACATCTGTAGCTCTTCCCTTGTTCACTGATGTGGTCCCTCCTTCATAGAAGGCCACTGTGTTGGCCAGGCAAGACCTGCCCTTGGTGAAACTGTGCTGTCTCAAATCACCTCCCTGTCATCCCTGTACCTTAGCACAGATCCTAGGGGGATCCGTTCCATGATTCTCCCAGACACAGAGGTGAGGCTGACAGGTTGTAGTTCCCAGGGTCCTCCTCTCTACACTTTTGAAACATAGGTACAATGTTTCCGCTTTTCCAGTCACCTGGAACTTCACCTGCCTGCCATGACTTCTCAAATATCATGGAGAGTGGCTTGTCAACTACATCAGCCAATTCCCCTCAGGACTCTGGGATGCACCTCATTGGGCCCCACTGATTTATGCATAAAAGGAACATAAAAAATATTATTCTGTAAACTTCTTAATTTCAACGGTTTTTTACTGTTAACACAAATGATGTTGCTTATTATCAAATGGTTTAGTGACCTGTAAACTAAGCTCTGTGTGTTTTAAAAACACTTACCAACATTTGTGTGAAGTAATAAGACTATGCTTTAGAAGTGTGAAGGAAGACCATCCACATCAAACTACAAGATTGTCAATGGGCAGGAAAGGGAGCAATTGGTGAACAGGAATTAAATACTTGAATTAAGATGAAAAGTTTCAATACTTTCAAAATTCAACAGTCTTTTTAAACAGCTCTACATGTACTATACTTAAATAATGATGTCAATACACAGGTAAAGACAAGTTTTAGCATGTTCTTACCCCGTAGTAAAAACAAGGTAGTTAAGACAGCTGACTCCTCTCAGTGATGCGGAATACCTGGCTCACTATTGCCTTCATCACACAGCCAGAATCTGGTGATTTGGAACTACAAACCACTGGGGTCTGCAAGTCTAAAACCAAGCATACTTGACAGTAACTCGCTTGCCTCACCTTGTCTTCATCATATTTGCACCTATTATTTTATTTACAACTAAACAAGCTGTAAAGACAGTGCACTGTATAATGTTTTCTTGTTGAGACGTTAAATACTTTTCTCATTAATGTTTGGTTACTAATTAAAATGCTGAATAGGCACAACTTTCACCTGGCAATTAAATAAGCATAAAGTGTAAATACAACTCTTAACCATGCCTCACCAAAAATGAAGGCTTGTGCTTTCCCAGCTTTAAAACTACTTGTTAAGACAGCTGAACATATACACTGCCTCTACCTAGTCTCTTCATCTACTGGTAATTAGCCAGCATGACTGGAATACCACAGGAATGCAGATTTTTTCTAAAAAGATAACCTGGAGATGTGGGCAGCAAATGACAACTATGGCTCAACAATTATTGCAATTTCAAATTTGGGGCTGGCTCCTCAGCAGTGCTCCCTGAACTGAGTATAGTTCTTCAGTAAAATCTATTCATCTGTGAATACTTCAATTTTTATAAGAGTTACGAAACTTAATGAACAATATTTCAGCTGGCAAAATCCCCCTCTTCTAAATTCCAGCATCCACCACTGATGCTCTGAATAGCAGTTTTACAAAGATTTGTGATGAGAGCATTTATTGTTCAGTAGCTACTTTAAATTTACCAGAGAATTTCTCTTGGAGAGAGACAGCAAACATAAAAGATTTTGCTAAAATTTCTATGATAAAATGTGAGGCTAAACAAAACTTCTTTCTTATCTATCTTACAACAAGTACTAATGGCACAAACAAGATGCCATTATAGAACTGATCCTATTCTTGATAAACAATGCATTTTTTTTCCATACTTCCATCTATAAGTGCCTCAACATAATGTGTCTAAGCAAACATTCAAAAGGGCCAAACAGTAGCTTTGAGTCTATATAAGTTTTTGTTATTGTTCAGAAATTTTTTGCATAAGTCACATTTTTTTAGTCTTTTCCTTGGATTACTTAATTTATAGGCTGGCATCATCAGAATAATTTAGCCTCTTCAACTCCACAGCAATTAACTACTAAAACTCAGCTAGCCTTTCAAAAAGCTTTCGTCATTTATTTTTATGTTACCCACACGCATGGTTATAATTTATTTTATCTTTAACACATTAAAGATCAGAATACAAGGTCATCAGAGAACATTTTTTTAAAGCATCAGATACAGAAGTATTAAGTGTCAGAAAGGCACTTCTCTACACTGCTATCTGTGCAGTGCCCTCAGCCTCTGCACTGAAAATACAAACTCAATCTTCTGCTCTTTTGTCAGCCTGCCACAATCAGCACTTCAGAATAATTAATTCTGCAAATGCATAATTTTTAATACGCAAAATAGCTAGGAACTAAGATAAGTTGCAGAATACCTAGGAACAAAGATAAAAAACACCCCTCAAATTAAACCAGGATAAACTAAAGCCCAGGAATAATAAAAGTTTAGTGCCATGATTATTAAATGCATAGGCATACACAAGAACAAGGCACAAAAAGCCTCAGCCATTTGCCACATTTTATATGAATAGTACAGATTATGAATGCACAGATAATGAAACCAGAAGTGTTTGAGAGTCACAGATGTGCTACAATTATAGAAAAGAACAGCAAATTATTTAGCCACTTCATAGAGGATGTCTCCTCTGGTGCAAACAGTAAAAAAGCCCCACATTCAAAGCAGTTTTAGACTGTACTTGTCTGGACCACACCTTTGAAAATGAAGATTTTAGAAAAGAAATAACACATTTCTCTGCCACAGCAGTAACTCCAGTTGCAATGCATAAAAAAGTCCCCAAGCACCCTGCATTATTTAGCCATAAATCTCCCATCCATTCTCTGTAATTCAGCCAGAACTAATCTCCCAAGACACATGATGGTCTCTGACTTTCTTTTTCAGATCTTGTAAAAACAGGACAAAAATTGATACTCCATCTGAACCCACAGCCAGCATATGGGACCAAAGTGGACATGTATCTCCCTGCTATGAATGTTTCCATGAGGAGTAAGGCAGGCATCTCCCATAGGCTCAGAATCCTAGTGCCACAAAATGTTATCTGGAGTCCTAAAAAGTGAGTTTTAACTTCTTCCACTTACATATCTATTAATCAATTAGAAACTTCTCCCAAAGACTAAAGAAGTTATTCCATGGTTTATCATAAGACCTGAGGATTCCTTTTCTCAGATGACACATCTTCAGAAACAGGAAGTTTCTGCATGTCATTCTGACTGACTTATATGGTTTTGCAAAGGCTGCCATGGCAGAGTGTGAACTACTCAGGACTTTTGCTATTGCTGAGATGCTGGTTTTGAACAGTGCCAACCACCTCTTCAAATTGCATAATCCCAGCACAACTGTCTAATGAACTAATTTGTGAATTAGTTCATTATCACATAACAAACAAGTTCTTACACTGGTATTTATTTTGTTCCACAGATGAAAAAACTGACTGGCAAACACCACAAAATCTGGCCTAAGAAAGTCACAAAATGCCATCAAAAATGCCACAAACCTTCAGAAAAATTATCAGCTCTTAACAGTTATTCTTCAAAAAAAGTTGTTTCCTGTTACACCTTTTTAAGTGCTTCCTATGGTCTGCCTTCCATCAGTAACTTACAACAAACAGTACCTGAAACATGAAATCATTTGAACTTGATTTTAGCTCTATATTACCATTTCTGAGAGAAGCTACACAACTGCAACACAAGGTAACATTATAAAGGTAGATTTTCTGGCATTTAAATAACTGTTCAGAACTCTTTCATGTAGAACACTTCTATTTTAATTCATAAATGGACAAACCTTGTTTATTAGATGCTCAGTGACCACCTCTCTTAGTCCAGTGTAGAGTTTCTCACCATGTTTATGCAACACCATTGTATAAGCATTTCTATACAGCTCCTCAAAACTGAGGCCGCTATTGTTCTTACGCTGAATCTCTTGGATTGCATTTTTCAGAAGATCCCAAATGCTGTTCACATATTTCTCATCCATAGTCATCTGTAAAAATAAAGCATTACATTACTGTTTAGAACAAGAAAAAAGAATATAGATAATGAGGTAATTGCTCTGCCCCATCTTGTTGATTCCATTATCACAAGATTTTTCAAACTTTTAAAAATGAAAAACAGTATTTATGAGACTAGTCCAGATTTCATGGAATATTTATGAAAATTATAATTTGCAAAAGTTTAATGGTTTTTCATTTCAGAGCTGCAAATCCCCAGAATCCAACTCAAGAGCCTTTGCAGGTGGAAAGGCAGCTAATCGTGGACACGAGTCTCTTCCCTACTCTTCTTCCACAGTGTTAACACTGATGGATGGTTAACTCTCATTCCACATTAACATGTTATTTGGCACCTCATAATCTGTACTGCTTAATCTGTTATTCAGATGCTGTAAACGTCAGTAAATACAAACAAAGAAAGAAAAAACGTTCAGAGGAGAGAAAGTCTTACAAGAAATAGTCTCAATACAACAGCAAACTTCTATCTAGTACTTAGCATGAATCATTTCAGAGTCATGCTTTACCAATGCAAAGGTGCTTCAACAGATGATGTTTTATAGATAAAGCAGTATCTGGGATTGCAAGTAAGTGTAGCAAAAAAAAAAAAAAAATCAGATGTCAGTATTGCTTAAAGTCTGTGATTCAGCCAAGTTTCATCACCCAAATGAAAAGAAAAACCCAAACACTTTTAAACTGAACCAATTTAAAAAGCAGTGTTTAAAGTTAAGTTTGGTTTAGTTTATACAAGATCAGGAACTGATTTAGCATTTTATAGCTAAAAAAAAGGCTGAAGCGGGAAGGGGGAAAAGCTGCTATTGCCAGAATTACTATGGGAAGTGAAACTATCCCAGTCTATCAATACTGTCAAAGTAGCCTTAAAAATAGGAGCTGAAAGTATTAAAAGAATAAAGAATAATGGTACGACATTACAGAGGAAAATCATGACCAGCTCTGATCTAGCTCTCCTCCTTCCACCAAAACACACTAAGTGAATAGAGGAAAGACATGAAGACTAGATTGGACTGCATTTGTAATCAAACACAATTATTTAGCAGAATTTTTTTCATTCCAAGTATATTTTAACATGTATTTTCAAAATATCATATCATGTTTTCTAGACATGGTAAGTAGCAATACAGCTCACAATAAAGATGAGCCATTCACTTCCTTGGAAGGGAATGGGCTTCTGAATAAAATCAAAACAAGACACAATCTTCTATCCTGCTCATCTTTTGGACTTTTGGTTAAATACAAGGATTTTTATTACAAAAATAATCCTATTGCTACTTTTTCCACTCCTTTGATACCAGATCCACTTGACTACTAAACTCTACGTACCCCACACTTAAGATGTGTCATTACATATCTAAAAGCAAAACCAAAATAAAATCACAAACACGTTGAAAAATTTTTAGCTCCCTATCTCCTAAGAGCAAAGCCTCAAAGTAACAGAGGAATGGTGGATGGAACATCACAGGTCCCTCCACAATTCTTCCTCATTCTGCTATGCACAACATCAAAAGGTCAGTAATTTTGGTTTTAATTTGCACTTGCTACATTGGTGCTTCTTCAAGGAAGTTATTTTCTAAAGCCTTCCTGAACCAGCAATTTTACAAGCACCGATAAAGAAGGCAACCATTTAGATTTGCAGACAGCAATCCAAGTAAAAGCTTTCCAGCTTTCCTTTCAAAAAAACAAGGTTTTCAAACAAAGCAGAGATTCCCCTTGCCAATCAAAAAACTCTCAGCCAACAGGACCTTTTTATCTCAACTGCAATTTAATTGCACATTGTATTCTAAGAAAAGGTATGATCCGTATAAACCAGGCAAACCACTGGGCACCAGTTTGCAGAGGTATTACAGTGCTCCTGTTTCTGGGTTGGTCACAGTGAACATCTCTGTATGTTACATACAGAGATAAAGCAGCACACCTGATAATTCAGATCCGTTCAGCAAAAAGCTAAAAGTAAACTGTTTAATTCTTGTACTTTTAATCCAAATGCTATTAAAAAAATGAAGGAATGATTGCAACATTATTTCCTCCAAAGTCCCCGAATACAAACAAGAACACAGAGCTCTTTGCCACTTAAAAATTGACACACCACAGCTATTCTGAAAGCACAAGAAAGGTCCACAGAAGGTAATTTTAAGGACATCTCCATAGGATAAATACACAGAAATATACAAAAAAGTATGATAAAACTATCTTATTACCTTCTAGGATTAAGCATTAAAAACTCTGCTTTTCAATGCAGCTTCCTATTCTGCTTCTGACTCAGATTAACATCTGTGAGGTTTTATGGGAACAGGTTTGCTCAAGTTCTAGGATATCAAGTTAGAAGAGCCCTGCCTTCCAAAAAGATCTAGCATAGCTAACTTGTTTGCAGCAGTGTTTTCTAACAAAGCAAAGACTCCTAATACTTTAAATAATTCCATTCTCTTTGGCAGTAAGTCACTGCAGTAAAGTTTGAGCAAAAATGTATTATTTCCTCTCTGCTGCTGAAAAGTTGTTTAGCATTTGAGCAGAAAAGGTCCTCCTGTATTCTCAAGGGTATGTAAGAATTGCAGTGACTAAATCTATTCTTGGATTATTTAACTCCTTGGTTCATCTCTTTGCATCCCCATTCCTTAAGTCAGGCTTGTAGGCAGATTTAAAATCCAAACAAATAGCCAGTAGGTTTTTGATGCTGCTGGAACACTGGCATTTTTCAGAATTCTCTACTAAAGCATCTCTGAAAAGACAACTGCGATCCTAATCCCCCAGTCTGACCCAACAATGAAGATTTATGCAACTCTCTAGATTCCTAGCAACAGTCTGTAAGTGATCCACTTCCACAAATACAGGATCAGAGCCAGATGTTTTTCCGTGTTCATTCCCAGATTTCTTCTAACGGTTGTATTTTAGAAGTGAAATCCACAGTTAGAATACAGTTGCCTTGCTCGTGTCTTGTATTCTTGCAGATTTAAGCAGAACCCAGACTGCTGCTTCTGCTGGTCTTTGAAAAAAAACACACAGGTTTGGAAAGGCTTTCAGAAGCAAAATCCCAGTAATTTCAGTAGTGTCTACACCCAGATTCACCAAGATAGTAAGAAGCCAGTATCCAAGCAGAGGAAATGTGTTAATGTACTCGCGCTTATCTGAACATTACCTTTCTTGGGGAATGGGAAAGCGACCAAGTCTGTTATTGGCAGGAGAGAGAGCTGTTTATAAGAAGCCGGTGGTTGGAAAACTTCCACGCACTGCTGCCCAAATGCTAACGATTCAAAGATGCAACTCGAGCACAAACATCTGAACTCAGAGCGTAGCACAAGTACATCTTGAGGAAATTAGACTAAAATGTCAGTGTACACAAAAGCGCAATCATTTCACAAAAAACGGACTGCAGAGGACTCAAAAGGTCCTTTATTCCACAGTGCAGGATCAGATACACTCAAGCCCCTTCCTTTAAAAATGTTTGTCTACCCTATTAAAATCAATAAGTCAAATAAACAATCATTGTCAGCAATCTACTGCCATTATGACCTGTAAAGCAGGTAAAGCTGGTAACAGTCCTGAAGAGACTTCTCAGTCTCTCCCTCCTAGAAGCTTACAGGCAGCACCTCTTCCGAGTAACCTACCAGCATTCAATCAGAACAAGCAAACAGCTCAATTCTGGTTGTTTTCTGATTAACATGTAACTTCATACAAAATGTTATTGGCCCCCTTCTAGTCATGTAGTTCAAAGGGAAGTGCAACATCCCATTCCTAGGGGGAAGGAACAATCCCATGCATTAATGCCTGCTGGGGCCAAACGGCTGGACAGCGGATTTGGCAGAAAAGAACCCAAGGGTCTTGGTGGACATCAAGTTGATGACAAACCAATGGGCCCTTGAGGCAAGGAAGATTATTGGTATCCTAGGCTGAATTTGGAAGAGTTGCCAGCAGGCCAAGAGCTCTACTCAGCACTGAGTTCTGGGTTCCCCAGTGTAAGAGAGACATGAACATACTGGAGAGAGCCAGTAAAGGGCCATGACTGACCCTCTGGAGCACCTCTCATAGGAAAGACAGAGTCAGCCTCTGGAGCCAGCCTAGAGAAACCTTGCAGGGATCAAATCAGTGTATGTAAAATTCAAAGGGTGTATTGGAAAGGGAGCAAGCCTGTGCAGTGGTGCCCAGTGACAGGACCAGATACAACAGGCACAAACACAGGAGATTCCTTGTGAACATCGTGAAAACTTCTTTGTTGTGTGGGTGACCAAGTACTGGCACAGGTTGCCCAGAGAGGCTGCAGAGTCTCCATCCTTGGAGATATTCCAAAGCCATCTGGATACAGTCCTGAGCAACCAGTTCTAGGAGACCCTGCTTGAGCAGTGGGCAGGACACCATGACCTCACGAAGTGCCTTCCAACCTCAACCACTGGGTGATCTGGTGATCCACATTAGAGCTGTAGGCTGAGGAAGCTGGAAAACCAGGGCTTCCTAAATAAATGTGACCTTTTCAAACTGTCTGTACCAGTCTTTCAACAGAAATGTATTGTAGGATAACAAAGGTGAGGAACAAAATTGTTGTGGTCACCAGCAGAACCTGGTATTTGTTCCCTAGCTTATACCACCTACAGTCAAAAAATGACACTAAAACTCCCAGATGCAGGAACATCCAACATATCTGCTGCTGGAAATCCATATTACTTCACAGAGAAATAAATGCTTTGGGGTATAATTTCCATTCTATTTACTTTAACTTTTACAACAGTTTCCTCTGAACACAACTTCATTCCATATTCTTGTCAGTTTTTTTAACTTGTCATCATTTTGCCCTTAACACTACAGAGCTTGCTCCTCTTATATAACCATGCTTGAAATGCTGTGAATTGCAAGTAAAAATTACATGAGTAAGCTGCTAAAAGCCTCATGAACTCTTGATAGTTTACACCAGCCTAAAGTAGCTATTTAGTCTTCTTAACAACAGGTGGTTAAGAAAGAAGTGAGGAAAAGGTATATAAATGTCCTACAGAGTGTCAGTAGGAGTACCCACAAAGGTCCACCAGCAACAGAGACACACAAACCAGTACTCAAGACTAGTAATCAGACACAACTTCTCATCCTTCTTGTCTAGAAGAAAATTTCTAGACAAGTTCTATAAAGTTCCCACAAAGATCGCAGACCAAACCGGCCATTGCTAAATCTCAGAACTTCTACCAGACTGTCAACACACTTGTAGGACATTTTTACTCTCAAAAAGGTTGCAAACACTACTACTCAGGTTTTCTATAGCGTAGCTACAGTGTTTTTATCACAATTCTACACATTAGCCGGTGAAACACATCCATCTGAAAGTGATTACTGCAGAACAAGGCTTCTCAAAGTTTTCAAAAAAAGCAACCACCTGCCTCATTCCTTTCCATGACATCCTTCCCAGGTCTAATACCACAGAGCACTGGGACAAGAACCAACTGAAATTAGAGAATACAGGTGTTTATGCTCTCTACCTTGAAGGAAGTGAGTGGATACCAACAATTAAAGTTAGTTAGCAGTGCTGGAGTAACATTTGCACCTATTGCAACCTAATTCCTAATTGCAACCTATTCTCACTCCCCCATTTCCTATCCCTCAGCAGAAAAAACGAGAAGGGTCTGACTGCTGTCATCTAAAACTGCCACCACAGGGGCACAGTCCACAAGGCAAAGGAGACTGTCACCAACAGTCCTCCCCTCCACTGCAAGACAGGGCATTCATCAAGATGGTATTAAATAGTCTGTTACACAATAACTCAGTATCCTTAGCCTGTATCCCTCATTCTGGATGAAGTTTGGCTGAGGTTATCCAGAGAAGGGCAAGAGCAGCACATTTCCTGCCTCAGAACCTAATCACTATTTGAATTTTTATAAACCCTTTGAATATTGTTAATTTAAAAGACAAGAATTTAAAATGACAGAGATATATTGTCTAGCATTTGGTCCAAGAATATCTCTGAAAAATGGCATATTAAGATATGGAACTACTTTTTTTCAACTACAGAGCAGATAAAATGTACTCCTATTAATGTCAAATGGAGAGCTCAATATCCACACTTTTCTGAGTTCTGAAGTTTTCCTCACTATGTAACGATGAGTATATCTGGAAGAGGATGCATGGGCTACACATATTCTCCTACAAAAAAAACCCCTGGTCTCTGAACAACCCAAACCACCACACACAAAGTTCCACAAAGTTCCTCAGCAGTGTTATCTGAGCAGGCTGACTGTGGCACACCAAAAACATGACTGGAAGCTAAGAGAAGGAACACGAAGAAAGTAAGGGGCACCCTGTCTCACTGCTCTTCTCCTGAATCTGGGCTATTAATCTTAGGATATCTACCAAGAGTCACAGGGAAGTCATAGAAATGTGTTACCAAAACTGTCCTAATAAGTAGGACATCTTTTGCTCCTAGGTGACCTTTAGCAACAAAGATGACAGTAGAGTATTATCCACATCTCCTAAGGTGTGTCAGGAAATGCCTATTACACTATTATACTCCCTCAGAGGGTGTGTGTGGTGGGGGGGAATCAATGCCTATAGCTTGCTTGTGACATCTGCCAGTTGTCATTTACAAGATTAAATATTGACACAATTTTTAATATCTGTGTTTTGCTATTCACTCTTCCATTGACATTCAAGCATTGCCCTTGTTTGGGTGGACAAACCCTACAATAAACTTCTCCAGATTCCTCCTGCAAGGAATATTCACAGCCTGCAACATGTTCCATTCCAGGCTCAGAAGATGAGCTGAGTAACCAGTGCTGAGTGAAATCCTCTAAAGGCCAAGGGAAGAATCAACTCTAGTCTCACCCTCAGAAAGGCTTGAGCCTCTGCAGGCAGGGCTTCATGACAATACTTAATCAGTAATAGAAATGCAGGAATTGCAATATCCACCTCTCCTTCCCAGGCTTTACTCAGCAGAAGCAAGCAGAACACGCAAGTAAATCGAAGAGGAGGAGTCCTTCTCAACTGAAACATCCAAGAACCACAGTACTTTAGGTGAAACCCTTTCCTTCTCCGCTTTGCTTGAGTGGGTTCTGCTGCATTGAAAAGCTACTGCCAGCACGGGGCAGATGGGTTAAACAGCCTAAAAGTGATTGCTCCTTAAAACAAGAAGTCACCTCCTGCACAGTGATTAACAGATTTGGTTTACCTTCAAGGCACTGTATAAGAGCATGCCGGTCTCTTCACAAAACAAGTGCTACTTTAGGGTAGGAGCCTGAAGAGGAAGGGGGGGTTGGTTGGCTGGTTGGTTTTAAGCTTTACAGCAAAATGTAATATGCTCCAAGAACTTCCTTTTCTAGTAGATCCCAGGGAAAAAAGATTTGTTTCTTCTCTCAAAATGTAAGGTCTGCCTGCATTATAGCTAGGCCTAACAGGAGTTTCACTACACAACGGCAACATGTAACAGGCTATATGTAAAGTTTAAAACAAGTCTCTAATTGAACATGTAATACTGCAGCAACAGTTTTGACACGTTTAGGCAACTGAACAAAATTAAGCATCAGATACTCATTTATCTTTCGTATTTTAGGAACCAATTCAGAATTCAGAGACTAATCTTGAACTGCCAACATACCTCTCTTACTCTAGATTTCAACTTCCCTTTAATACAGTTTCTTTGTTCTTCCCAAATGCCCTTCCTCATCTTTAGTCTTGGAAATCTATGGAACATAAAATGCTGAAGGAAAGGCAAAAATAATGAGAAAAACAACTCCTCCCAAACACCTGCTTCATCTGAACTAAGACTATGAACTCCGTGAATTTGAGCAGCCATCACTTACCAGATAAACACAAGGCAAAAGATAAATAAAGCTTTTGTGTCATTTCTTTAAAAAAATGCAAAAAACAGAGACATTCTGAAGAGGCAAACAAACTGAAACACAAAGTTACACAGCGGTGATTCTGTGAACACAGACAACTTTCTTCTTACAGACCTTTGCACACTTTACCTACACTATCCGATACTAATGAGCAAATACAAACTACGTTACACTCCCCAAAAATCAACTTATGGGTTCACTTCGCAATTTATGATGTTCAACTTACAAAATGCACCTTCAATCACTCTATTAATACAGATTAATGGGATTTTGTCTCATTAATACAGACAAAAGCAGAATATTACTTGTCTGAGCAGGCCAATGAAAAATGAATGCTGGCTCACCAATCTCATTTTTTATCCACTCATTGGTATATATGGATTCACACAGAGCAGTCTTCAAGGTTCTCTATAAAAACTGGATTAGCTGGTTAAGTAAAAACTTGGGATAATCAAAGTTGGTGATGCCTGCATCTCTGATCACTTACACAAAGCTTAACTCTGTCTCTTCCACACTCATCTGTCTTACTACTTATTTCCCACAACACCCAAATTGCTTGAAATAAGCATGTGCTTTATTCAGCAAGGATTAGTGGATGTTGTCCTCCAACAGGACTGGATACTTAGGAAAAGCAAAGAAAATACACCAAAGTTAAATTCTTTTCAACATAAACTTTCTAAGATGCTACTATTTACACTACATTTAATTAGACCTTATTCTAGTTGCATGCTTTGCCCAAAGAGGATAGCAGAGTAGTATTTAACTAAAATACAGAACTCCAAGTTTTTAAATAACATCTTTTTTTCTCCCAGCATGTGCAGACAAACCTAAATGCCTTTCAAATATCAAAAGGCATTAGCTGTGAATGACTAAATCTCCCCTGCCATGACGCAAGCCCACCTGACATTACATTATGAAACTTTTTTATAAAAAGTTGTATTTAAAAGAAAACAATTAATTGGTTTTGTTCAAGCTTCTAGAAGAAGTGAACTGATAAGAGGCTAAATCTAGGATGTTCTAGCTCAAAAGATAGTTGTCACTGATATAGAATGGAAGTGCTTATACAGCCAAAAGAGTGACACTGCCTGTATTATTAACCAAGGCTCTTTCAAAAACATTCAGTGACATTTCTACAGTGCTCATTACTACAGCACCTGAAAATGGAGGAGGACTATAAAACACCTGCAATGAAACGACTGATTTCCCAAGAGCACTTCACAGTAACAAGGGTAAAGAAGAACTGTCTATACTGCTGTATATAAACTATACTGCTGTATACTGTCTATACTCTTTTACTTCTTTGGAAACTCAGAGCTGAAGTCCAGATCTAAGTTCACGGTTCACAAACTCTGATCCTTCACTTTTAGCTTTGCAAAGTAACAGAAGTATTTCCAGACAAATAAGTTTTTGACTTATTTTAGTAGATGTACTGTCACTTATGGTACAAATAACACATGGGGAAAAAAAAGAGTGTATTGTGTCAGGACTGCTTTACTCAAGAAAAACCCATTCTGAACGAAATGGAGGAAGAAACAAGGATTCGACAACAAAGACCTATCTACTTCCTCTGTCCTACCCAAAAGAATAAAAATTATTCTCATTAGTCTTCAAAATATTGGTAAGTTCAGAGTCCTCTTGATTCACTTCAGAAGTAGTAATCCTAAAAGGACTTTCCTCAAATTAAAGCTATGGGGAAAAAAAAATAAAAAGGCTTGTGTAATAGGAGGAAATATGTTTCTGAAAGAAATACAGTAGCTTTGTTTCTCTGCTAAACAAAGTTGGTGTTAAAAGAAAATATTTGAACCTAATTAGAACAGCAGAATATGGAACAAAGAAAAGCTGGATTTCTGGGAGTGAATCATCCCTCTCACAGGTCAGTAGGACTCTGGAGGTCTGGAAGGTGTGGGGAGGGACAGGTACAGCTCAGCTGTGTGGCTGTCAAACAGGCTCTTGGCAAAGGCAAAACGATAAGACAGTGCAAACAGTGGCACAAAGTTTTATAAATTACTGGGCACGCCTTTTCCCACTTATAAACAAGGCCAAATCCTAAAAATTTCATTCATTTAGCATTCCACTGCAATAAAAGCTTGTAAGAGCCAAAGACAAGCTTCTCAAAACCTGAGGACTGTGTGACTGTGAGCAAACTACACGAAGTACACTTGCCTGCAAATTTCCTCAAAGCAGCTTACCCAGGATAAGAGGCCATGTGCAGGCTCTTACACTGCAGGGGAAGGAAGGTGGCTCATTCCTCTTCCACTGGAGTTACTTCCAATTTACTTAAGACTTGAGAACAGAAAGGGAAGTTGTTTGCTTATGTATAACTTACCAAGATTTGCTAGCAAAGACTGAAGATCATTGGAAATCTCAAATTTTAGTGGGATTTAGGTCCCCGACTCTCTTCATTTCCTTTTACAATAGTGTGGGACCTCAGCATTGCAGGTAACGTGCAACAGGTTGTCTTGACAGTGCCAAAACTGACAACAGGTCACTGTCAGCAGAAGCAGCACCATTATACCCCAGATCATTCCTAACTCTAAACTAACAGAAGTATTGTTTCTAACCTAGCAAAAATAGATTAAAACTTTGATTCAGTACGTGATCATGTGTTGATTTAGTTTTAAGACCATCACCCAACAAACACTACAAAGTAGGAATAAGAAGTCTTAATTTAATAAGGGATTAAATTAATTAGGTTTTTTTGGTAAATCTTTTGTATTGATGGCTTGTACAATATTAACATTATAATAACCTTAAAAAATAACAGATGCTGCATGCCTCAATCCCAATTAAGAAGTGTCGAAGGAAAGAGCAATGCTGTTCTGCATATCCAACACATCGATACCTTCTGCAGAGACACCGAGTCTCCTCAGAGGTATTATTTCTCCAAGTGAAAAAATCTATTAGTTCATTAACTTTCCAGCTTTGATGACCTGAATTCAGAAAGCTTCCCTGAACCACAAATAGCCCATTCCTCACCTACTCAACACTGAAGGCAAATCCCACAAGAATTGTTTCTGGTTTTTTTTTTCAATTAACCTACAAGTAGCTCAGTATTTTACAACTGTTCAAAAATCAACACTATTTAAAGAGGAAATCTGTGAAATACACATCAGCTCATACTGCTTGTAGACACACTTCCTGTAGTCATTTCAAAACAAAGAACACAATGAATGATGAGGGGGATGAAGGAAGAAAGGGAGACGGTGGAGCTGAAGGACCTTGAGAGATTTTGGGGGCTTGATGACAACTCCTCCTCCATAACAACAGCAGCAGAACAATTTGAGAACTTGCACGGGATTTGAAAGATAAAATTTTATGGTAAACAGACCCCAACACAGGATGATTTTTTCCCCCCTCAGCCTATCTCACGTAGGAGAAGGAAGATACGATTAATAAATCTCTTACAAATTTACAGATAATCAATACTCCTGTGTCCTGACAATAACCTCTCTCTGGGGAACTTCTGTACCACAGAGTGCATACACCATGATCAAATGCACAGATCAGCAGTGCCTGGAAGACTTAAGACTAACACTGAAATGACTGCAAGAGAAAAAAATTCACAGGTATACAGAAAATTAAACTCATGTATATAATATAAAGTAATAGGTCCACTCAGATGCTATCAACACCTTAAAAACAAAAGCAGTGCAGAAGTAAAGAGTTTATTTCAACAAAGCTTCTTCACATACAAAATGTAAGAAACAGACATGCATGGCCTATGGTCAGACCACATGTAGTCTAGGAAATTAATGCAATGAATTTATTATATAAGCTTGTCCAATTTTATATCATTCACATGTATAATTTAAGTTATTGCCTTAATTTATGTTTATTCTCATTAGCATTAAACAAAAATTGTCATTTCCATGAATGCACCTCATTCGTAACCATAAACCAATAAAGCAAGTTATCAGCTCACATTTTGCATAGTATTATACCTTATTTGAACTACAAGCAGGACAGTTTCAGCTCTCAGACACTGATTTTATACACAGCTAATTAAAGAACTGAGGCCACTCCACTGCAAACTATCCAAACATAAATGTTTATCACAGTTTTGTCCTCCTCGCAGTACTCAGGCATTAAGTGCACTTTTTACCTTTCCTAAAATGTTAAAAAAGTCAATATGGAAGTACTTTTGTTAAGCCATCTAACAGTATTTACTTATGCTGAGATGCCAGTACTTGCACCTTCAGAAAAGAAACATTAGTAATTTAAAAATTCTACAGGCTTAGCTGACCTTCAGAAAAATAAAATAATCATGAGATTAAAAGTATGCTTGGCCATGCTGGAGCTTTCTGCAATGCTACTTTCCTGCTCTATGTTTCCACAAAACCTGACTCAGAATGAAAAGCACGACCTTACTTCTCAAGAGCTGGTTTTCCACTTGTACCGCTACTAGAAATCAAAGATAAGATCCAGTGAGCATACGTACAAGGTCAAGAACCTATTTTAGACTGTAACACAATCACTGTGTTTTATGAATGGACTCAAACTATCTTAAGAAAAATCTGTCCCAGTCTATCACAAAATGTTTTCACCACATACAGGGACACTGACACTGCACATCAGTCGTGGTGATGAAAATTTAAAAGCACCTGCACTCGGACTACCTGCCCTACAGATCAAAGCCTAATACTTCAGAATACCTGTTTGAAATTCTGAAAAATGGGGTCACTTATGCTGTGTGTACCTGTCCAGAACAGATTAAAAGGAAAATTTTGAAAAATGTTACTATCTTTTATAGAAAAAAGTCCATTTTTATATTTCATACTACTATTATAATTATTCATGCAGATTATCAAAAATTCTTCATCAGTTTTACAGCTACTCTCATAAAGTTCTTTCACCTACCACTACCAGGGAAAAATGGTAATTCCTGTTTAATAATGCATTACTATACAAGTTGAGTGAAGGGATGGAGAAACCTAATGAAGCCACTTGAAAAAGCTCAGATTGAATTAGCCAGTATAAATATCCTACAAGAACACTTTAGCTTTAGCCTTGTAGTCCTGTGCAAAATCAAGCAAATTTCAAATACAGCAAGATTCATAAATGGCCCTGCTCCTTCCTGTGCCATGCAGAGGCACTGGCTCAAAGCTCTAGACCAACTCAAATTATGATTTCTCAGAACTTAAGACCCAGTTAACAAGTACAAACAAGAAAATTTGCAACTGAAACCTGAACATCTACAGAACTGAGGAATGCTAACGAGATTAGGTTAGGCAAAAACTAAAAGATAATATGCACAGTGTGTTACAAAAAAACCAACCAAATAAAAACCCACCTACAACTAACTACTCAGACTACCCTGGAATTAGTGCTATCACCTCTTAAAAATTCTAACTGTATTATTAGGACATTCAGTTTGATCACAGCACTTCATTGAAGAAAAAAAAAATGTGAAAACTGGAATGACTTCGTAAGATTAACTTTCCAGTAAGTAGCAAGTATTTCCTTATTTTTCTTAATTTGCACCAAAAAAACCTTCCTTTGGATAAGATAAACAGTGTTTTAGTCTTTTGGTCTGTTTTGTTTCTAGTTTTTAAGCCTACCAAAACTTCAGTTGTGAATATGAACTTACGACAGTGAACGCTACATGGGTTAAGCTAAGCTGCTCTGATAAATGTCTGAGAATATAAAGTAATCAAGATTCACAAGCCAAGCATGTAATACATGGAATTAACCAGGTGATCTTGCAGCACTTGGTATGTGCACACTATTTTACGCAGAGCTGAAAAAGCCTGCAGTAAACCACCCCCCAATTCCACTCTTTTCCCACCTTCCGTTCCTCTCCATGCTCTCCCCAACACTCAAGCTCTGAGGGTTATAAGCCACTGCAGATCCTCACGTACTGCTTACATAACCTGAATGCTTCAAAATTTAACCACACTTCAGTGTTTTTTCTTGGGGTTATCTGCTCTAAGATGCTCAAGATGGACAAAATTTACACCAACTTCTGGAACTGAGAGATTTACACATTGCAGGTTGAAGTACAAATTTAACAAACCTCATCTCAACTTACATCATCAATTCCCCAAGACTCAAAACAAACCACAGAAGCAGTTGGTGCTCCCTGAAAAAAAAAGCCTCCTGCCTACACAAAACCTAGAACAAGTGGCTGTTGGAAGGAGCAGAAAGGAGTGCTGGCAACGAAAATATGAGTCTTAATATTTTCTCACGGAAGAGCTGGAGTTACCTACTTCTAAGTTTACATAACTTTACTTGAGGAAGAAGTAACACCAATTGATGAACAGCTGAAAGAAATAAAAGGCTGTCTTTCTGCAGAAGATTGAACAAAATGAGAATTTTCTTAGGCAGTAGTATTTCACATAAAATTAGTCAGTCAAGCTTATATTTTTTATAAGACTTGTTCTATTGCAAGTGCATGTGTAGAACCTCTCTAAAGGCTGTGAAGAATTCATAATGTAACTATGTAACACTGATCCACCAAAATAGTTCTGAGAACTGGCAAAACATTACTTTGCAGCACTGCTGCAGAGAAGAAAGACAGCTCTGCAGGAAAGAAAAATTACGGAAGGCATTCAAAAACTCCCTCCAACTGTAATGATCAAACCCAATAACCTACACTGGGTCATGCTGGTTTTCAGAAAGATCTGTCCAACCAATTTTATGGTGATACCTGCATTGAGAGAAGAACGAGCTCTTGCAAAAAAGTTCATTTAACAACGCTTAATGTTACTTGTTTTTAAATTTTGAAAATTGATTCCTCAAATGCTTTCTGAATTGTCACATTCTGCTTATTTCTGTAAAAAATGTTCATTTTTAAAAATATGTATAACTTTTCCATCAAAACACATTTAAAGCTACAGTTTTCCACTAGCTAACCAGTCACAGCAAAACAGCTCAAATACACTTGCAGGAAACATAATTTATACATTCTAGACCTCCCTTACAGAAATCACATCTCTCCAAAAGTTTTAAGTGCAAATCTACCGTCGTTGTCACCATTTTTCACAGATCAACTAAAGCATCTTAAAATCAGACTTGCTGCAAATTTGTTTGAGAGCTTTGGAAGTATTCCAGTAGCCAGCAGTAATGGGCTCACTGAGAGTTAAGGAGTGAGAGCCAATTTGAGAGCCTGAGAGCACCCTTTCGTTCCAGGGAAGGAAACAACCCCCAACACTTCTTCAAAACAGGTGCAACTAATTCATGTTCTGTAGTTGTATCGAAGCTGCATTTTCATTTAATGCACATGTATTCAGTAGACTACTGCACTCTTCCAAATAATTTTAAAAATCCAACTTACTAACTACAGTCAACTTACATCATGGACAATTATTTGACATTTCTGAAATGTGGTTATTTTTAGTGTCCATATTCGTATCTGTTGCAGTGCGTATGAATATGAAACAAAGTTTGAAGATTGCTTACGAAAAAGGAACCTTCTGTCTTTCAAAAGCCCTCTTCCACTATTCCATCTCTGGCTTTAACATCACCCTGAATGCTCTCTGGATAGACCTTATATAAATATGGAACAGCTATATTTTATGGAGGTGTTAAAAGTACCAGAAGTGGATACTGAAAGTAGCACACTGGGAGTCTTCTGTGGTGGTACATAAGGATAACTGCACAAGCTTAACCTCATGAGTTTGCTTTCCTGAATATACAACAAACTCCCTTAGAAATTTATTTCTATTATTCTTCCCAGGTTTGAAATATGCTCAAGCCTGAAGTCTCAGAGAATGCATCCTCACCTGGACGACTTCTGATGCAAAGATTATCACTGCCTTTAAGTCACAATGAACAAGAGAACACAAGAAGGTTCTTCTTAGTAAGACAGTTTATAAATTTGAAAAAGAAATGCTTTTCTACTATTGTGAAAAGAAAAACTGTTTAAACATACAGAAAACAGTTTTTCTCAGTTACTTTTGATTACTGTACAACCCACTTCAGCAAAACAGTGCACCTCTATGTCATTGCCCTTGAGGTAAGAAAAAGCACATCACAGCACATACCAGGAGTTAGCAAATCTTAATGGATACTTGGGATGACAGATAATCTGGCACCAATTACAGGAATAATAAAAAAGAATACTTAAAACTTATTATTCTAGATTTAAGATCTCCAGGTAGAACAGTGGTGCTTTTCCAATATTTTGGTCCATTTTTACTGAATTTTTCATGAAGCAGAAAAGGTAAACTTAAGTAATGTTTGGCAAATTACTACTTCTCCCTTCCTTTAGCTATTATAAAACATCATAACAGAAATATGAAATACATTCTAAAAATTTAAAATATTAAAAAACCAGAACCTACTCAGAGGAAGTCATGCTAATACTGCTATGCTCCAGGAACACAACCTCTCCAATTTGGCTATTTCTAGCCTAACGTAATAGTAAATAGCTACCTCCATGCAAGAAGCAAACTAATCTAAAACAGGAAGACCTCCTGAGGAAAGACGATCAATAACAAGACAAATTGAAGCAGCCTACAAAATCACCTCTCGAAACATTCTTAATTGAAAACTGAAGAGCAGAACCACCACATTTGGGACAAAAGAGTGAGGATCCATAGCTGCTGCATGAGTACTACATTTTCTAAATATAGACTCTACCCCCCACAAAAACGCACCTCACTGACATAAATAATCCCACTGCAGTCACTAGCACCAAGTCATTTCCTGGACCAAGCTTTACAACCACTTAGGCCTAGACAAAATGTGTGTTAAGATTTTTACATCAACTACAGCTGCTGACTTCTGCAATTAAGAAAGGGAAACCCCCTGCAAATTTCTCAACAAAGTACATGTTTCTTTTCTATAAACACTTTATCAACAGGATTGTAAACAACACGTCTTAGGTAAAAGAAAAACTATCTGAGGGAACACCTGGAAAGTTGCTATCAACAGATATCCCCAAATAGCTGTAGGCCTTGATGACTTGTGGCTTACTGAATTATTTTAGGGAGAAGACACTTTGTTTTTCACCTTTTAACCTAGAGATTCTTTAAGCAACTGAAAAGAAAGACAATGCTAGTAAAAACAGTTTTAAAAAAACTTGACAATGTTTAACTCTATGTAAGAACAGGGCTCCATTAGAGCATTTTTCACCACTGGAAAACAAATTTCACATACAGAGGAGGTGAAAAATACAAATTCAAGTTTATCCTATTGTTAAGTCTGCCTTTGTTGTCTGACCCATAACTACATATTCACAGATGGAACACATGAATCTGTTTATCAAATTAAAGGCGGCTATCTTTGGTGCAGTTTGTTACAAAACACGCACATTGCTTTTGTCACGGTTTATTTTTGTACAGGTTTTCCTATTACTTGTTAGTAAAACCGTGGCCACATTATAGCAAGTCTTCTCCTTTATTTCTATAATCCAAAACTGACATTCATGGAAAAGACTTTTTAAAGAAATAAGTGAAATCCAGATATGAAAGACCTATAATCAGCTAAAATTTCTAATTTCTTAGCCCACTTTTTTCTTTTTGCTTTTACCACTAAATGTAACTGTCAATGATAAAAACTAGAGGAAAGAGTAAAACAACGTAACTCAGACTGCTGTAAAGTTGTCTAACTGAGAATATAAAGAATCTTCGAATTTCATCAGCAAGAGTTTGGATGAAGCAAATATATTGATATATGCCTTGCCAGTGAAATGAGATAAACAGGTATGTCTAGTTCCTCTATAAAGGCACAGCACATTAGTTCTACACCACTGCCTACTGGGATCAGACGCAGCATCGAAAAGTTAACACTAAACCTTAGAAGCCAACACAAAGCCTCAAAAGCCAGAGACTCAACTAAGTATCTTCTTTTTAACATACACATCGCTGAACACACACAAGCTTCCCGGTCATCCTCCGGCAGACTGAACCTTTCCTATTCCTCTCGTTCCCCAACGCCATTACTCGTGCTGTTGTTGTTATTCTGTTGTAAGCTTTAATTGAACCGACTGTCAAAACACAGCAGCGTTATGGCACTTTAAATTAATAATCTGGCTCCTTCCCCTCTGTAACTCAAAGGGAAGGCACGCTCACGACTCTACCGAACCTGCAGCAAAGTTACCTATGCCTACATGTTTATAGTAACACCTTCTGAACAGCTGGCATTGTGCCACCTAAATTTTATAATCGTACTACTTATAGCCTCTTCTACGGAGCGGAGAGAGAAATTCAGCAAGAGGAAACTCTGCAGAAGACATAAATAAATACTCCCCCCACACCTTCCGGGGCTAACTAATTTTGTTGATGAAGGCGCATAACCTTCGTTTCCCTCTTTGAGGCCTTTTTCTTGAAAACAAAGAAACCAGCCCCCACTGCTCCCTTCCCCACTGCCGTACGTGGATTTTCATAATTGATTTGTTTGACTGATGAGGGAGGCGATAATCGCGGGGACCAGTTCCTCCGCCTCCCACTCGCCGTGTGGCAGAGAGCACCGCTTCCCTGAGGAGCAGCTCCCGCACGCTCCCCCCGCCCGGCACGGCACAGGGGTGCCCGAGGCCGGCTGACAGCTCCC
>VZRQ01006262.1:2514688-2535412 GCA_013397975.1 Machaerirhynchus nigripectus
CGGGTCCCGGGGGGAGTCCCCCGCCCCGCCGGTGCCACAGGATCACGGAGTCATGCGGGTTGGAAGAGAGCTTTAGGGTCATCCAGTCCAACCGTTCACTCAGCACCACCACTCTAATCCCATAGCCGTTAAACCACATCACCCAGCGCCAGATCCAGACGCCTCTTAAACACCTCCAGAGATGGCGACTCCACCACCTCCCTGGGCACCCTAGTCCAATGCCTGGTCCATATCCCACTTGTCGGGCTTTGTGGCAGTTGTTTCTTTAGGCTTAAAGCGCAGGTTTTGGTGCCATTACAGGGAAGCGCCAGTGGGCCTCGCAGCTGCTGCAGGCCCGCGGGCAAACGGGGCACAGCCGCGGCCGGGCAGCACCTGCCCCCCGCCTGGTACGTGGTGTCAACCTGGCACCGCGTTCCTTTTCCTGTTCCTTGCCCTTGGAAGTCTCCCGGCTGCCAGGGCTGCCCCTGTGAATCCTGTCAGCGGCAGGCGGGTCCCGCCGCAGAGTGCCGTGATGCAAGGCAGGTGTATTCACCGATGCTCTGTGTGTGCTCAGTGCCGTGATGCAAGGCAGGTGTATTCACCGATGCTCTGTGTGTGCTCAGTGCCGTGATGCAAGGCAGGTGTATTCACCGATGCTCTGTGTCTGCGTCGCAGTGCATGCCTGAGAAATGAGGGTGCCACCAGAGGCAATACTTACATCTGCCCGGAGATAAATATAGGTCGTTCAGCAAAGGGCAGTTGCTGTGGAATGCAAGAATGGTTAGAAAATGTCAGATTCTCTAAGTTAGCAGAGAGGCATCTCTGAAAGGTAGGCTGGTCAGCTAGAAAGAATCTAGGTCCCAGATGCCAGGGGACTGGCTGAAAAGTTAGTGGGTTTTGAAGCTGAAATGTGCATCAAAACATGTCTTACTCAAGATCCCCCAAAGGAAGGAGGTGGCATAGCCAGGAAGAGAATTTCTTTCGGGTGACTCTTGAACTGGACTCTGAATACCAGGGCATTGTGTGATGCACATTTTGCATCCAGCTCCACGTACGTCCATCATGACTGTTTTCCAACAGGTGCCTGTGCACTGCACATGTCCGCAGGGCACAGAAGCAGCATTCCTTCTCTGAGATAGTTTACCTCCTGTAACAGTGATTTCACCAGTTTTGTCTCCTGGAGTTGGTTACAAACACTTCCTATTGGGACTATGCTTGTTCATATACGACATATTTTTTTAATCTCCTGATCAGAATTAAGTATATACGCCTGGAGTGGGTGTTATATAAGAGCAACACAATAAACAATGATTGCAACATGACTATGCAATAGGAACCAGTTCTTTTCAGAATTACAGCGTAGTCAAAATGCAGATCAAACAAAGATGAGATGAGAAGGGAAAGATTACCACTTGTTAATACAAAGAATATGGCTTACACATTGTTTCAATATAATTTCAATGTCATTTCTCCTCCTAAGTACTTCCTTTGCCAAATGAGGACAACCTCTTATGTTATTATGATTTTTTTCCCATTCCATGATAGTTAAGATAAAGTAATTTGAAAAGGTTTAATTTTGACTCTTGTAAAAACAGTTTGCAGAACAAAGTAAAAGCAAATTTATACTAAAACACAGATTTTTCATTTTGAAAATGTCACAAGAGCACTTTTCAACAAATTTAGTGCTCTTTTCAAAACCCAAAACTTTCCCCACAAACCGTTTTTGAGGAACTGGCATTACTTCTTCAAGAAAGAAGAAAAACAACAACTTTTACCATCCCCATTGCTGCAGATGTCTGGATTAACTTCCCTAATGATTGCTTCTGTGCTTCCTGACACTGGCCTTATGCTTACGGCAGCCCTGGACCACCAGCCTCTTCCCTTCTCTTCACCTAAGTTGCTTTTAATGCACCTTTTTTATCTAAAAGTGGAAGAGTGCTGACTCCCTCTCAGACACTGTTCAGACTGGCACATTACACTCAACAAAAATAAAATTGTGCTCCTACCAAGTAATCTCAATTCCCATGTCAAATAGCTTTCTTTTACACATGAGTTTGTAGCTACCACACACTAGCACAAGTGTAATGATAGCTCTAATTTTGTTACTAAAAGCTGAATTTGGAGCCTGAGCCTTCTTTTGGTGCAGATTTATGACCCAATGTGTCATATTTACTAGCACAGAATCCTCTGTAGCTCCTCCTGTCACGTCTGAAGTCTGTTCTGTGACTGTCCAAGGTGGAGACAATTACCATTTTTTTAGTGCAAATTTTTTATTTCCATACATAATGTAAAAAATGAGGTTTCACTCAAAGTTACCTTTTGAGCTTCCACAGAGAACTAATTGAGATGTTTGTTATGTGCATATAATGTTATTTCCAGGTGGGTCAAGCCAGAAGGAAGACAGGCAGGGGGAGGAGGACAGATTAGCATAGGAAGAGTGAGGCACCCTATGGCTTACCTGGGTCACCCCAGCTGGGTCCCAAACATCTCATGTCCTTCTGCAGTCCGGCCACGAGGGAATGGTTCTTATGCACAAGAAGGTCACCCCTGTCGGAAAGTTCACATCTGAGCATTGAGCAGCCTTAAACCCAGCTTACAGCAACCACAACAACATGCACACCTGTGAAGACCCCCAAAATTTATCCTTGTGCAGAGAAGAGATCAGCATTCTCCCAAGCAGTCATTTACAGTTTGGTTTTTATTTTTTCCTGAAGTCCTATCAGACCTCTGATTTTAGATACTGATGATATCACTAAATGACACTGGACATTGCTTAGGTGCCTGCCAGTCCACACAGAGTATCTCCACCTGAATAACACGTCACCATCTTGCTGTCAGCACCAGAAGGATGGCCCTTTGCATTGACCTGTGTGTCTTGAAGGTCACAACAAATCTTTAATTACTTAAATACCGGGTTTATAATCTGATTTATATCTTAATATATAATCTTAATCATCTGAAAGGCATCAGAAATTTTAGAAGAATGTAAAGAGCACATTACATTGGAATCAATCTAAATTTACATTTTTATATATAGGCCTTTAAAAGCAGACGATAGCTTGTGTTAACTTCCAGAAAAATATTCACTACATACCTCTAATTTTTTTATTTCAAATGGTGACTTTTTGCTTGATAGGCTTAATTGTGCTTCACCAAAGACAGGAACCTTTTTTTTTTTTTTTTAAATAACCATCCTTTCCAGGAAATCCTACATGCATATTCTCAGGTCTTCCTTACACAGGGGTGAGGGATTGAAATACAAAAGCGTAAGGAAAAAAAGTATTTCTATCACAGAGCGATGCAGAATGACCACATCCTGGTCTGCAGAGCACCTAAATGCCTGACTGCAAACTCAGGGACAAGCATTTCAGGGCTTGAACTCACTGTAAGGTAAAAAAAAAAAAAAAAGAAAAAAAAGCATTTGCTTCTGTGGTGGGAAAAACAGTGAGATCCCTCCCTGTAAAGCCCAGATTCAGGGGAGGGCTTCCCTCCCCCCTTCTCTTTACTATTTATCACTTTTTTTCTGTAAGTGCCTGCATCACTTTGCACGTGACGGTTGCTTTCAGATTTGCATGACTGATCCATGACACAGTAACCATGTATAAGACAGTTCAAGAATCCAGTGAATGAACTGCAGAGTGGCTTTTAATAGATCATACTGAGGATTCTGCCAAAACCAGAATCTTACTCCAAATCACTGAAAGAACAAAAAAATCTCAGGACAAGTAGATAAATGTATACTTTTAGTGCCTTAATTCCTTCCTGCAAATCAAAACCAACTGACTGATTTTTGTACAAGGTTCCTAGATTTCAGTAGGTACAGGGACAATAGCTTCCTGTAAAAACAGGATCATATTCAGAAATATGATTTACCAGGACACTATTACATTTCTCTGTGAAGAAACAACAATTTCAAGGCAGAGTGTTTCACTTTATTTCTATCCACTTAGAGACTTTTTTTTTTTCTTTCCTGCATGTCCTGGGTGAATAAAAAGCTTGGTTTTGTCTTCCTCAATCACTTCAGAGGAGTTTAGGCAGAGGTATAATTCACTGTAATAAAGCTACCTGCACTTCAGGTAGAACTCTATGTTTGGAGCTGGTTTTTTTCTTATTTCTTCCTTCTCTGGAAATAACATACATACTATTTTATTTGCTTTAACAAGGAGCACAGTTGGGTTTTATTTTTTGTGTTGTTTGGGGTCTTTTTTGACATGGTAGAGGCAGTACGGGTAGCTGAGAGGCCTGGGGGTGCAGTGAAAGGCTGTGGAGTGGCAAGACAAGAAGGAAAACAAGCAGCATAAAGTTATTCACTTGCTCTCTCATGGAAACTTGTTGCTTGGAACATTTGGCTTGGATGTGTTTAAATTTAATTTCTGTTGCATTTAAATGCCACCACAAACACAGTGAATGCTAAAATATGACTGTCTAAATAGCTCAACAGTTTCAAAATTAAACCAGACTAAATTACTTTCAAATATTTTTGCAAGTAGGAAGAAAAAGAGATGTTGATGTGCTGTCTCAACCCTATTTTCTCTGTTACTGACCTGACTTACAGACAAAACCCTTGCTGGTGGGCACAGCTTAAGCCAGGTTCTCCCTCAGAGCTCTGTGCATCGCTTTCCACGCCATCATCCCACCAGGAGCAGGCTCCACCAGCACGTGTTGCACAAGACCTGCCTGCAGTGCCGGCGGACTCGCAGTGGACTGTTTACAGCAGAGTGCTGAGGACGGGCAGGAGGAGATGATGAGGTGGCTGTAATGAGCACATCATGTAGTGGCACATTTCAAAAACAGGTCTAACAAGACAACGCACATAATAACCAAAATTAATGCTGTCCAAACAGCACTGGCTTCCCTTTCAGTACCTGACCCACTTTAAGATCGTTGGAATAATACTGAAGTCCTTAACAGACTAAGTCAAAAGTCAGTTCCAGTGCAAACTCCCATCTCTGATGCATGTCTTTGATGGTGATCTTGCACAATGTGACTGCAAAAGACAGGAGCAAACTGATGGCCTGTAACTCCCCAGCACTGCAGCTTCTCTGATGGCAGCAATTGCTGTAACGACTGCGCCGTGGGCTGCTTTCACACCCTGCCTGGGTCTCTGTCATACAGGGGCTGCAGCAGCACCGTGGGTGAGTGTCTCTGTCCTCACTGCTACCACTGCTGCAACAGCAGAGCGTGTCCCATCGGCAACAGGCAGCCTCCTGGCTCACAGCCCCATTCTCTAGCAGTGAAACCACTGCTTCACTGTCAAGTGCAGACTTTAAACAGGCTTTCAGTAGTGTGACAGGAGATCTAGTTGGAGCGAACCGTTTGTGCAAGGCTCACAATAGAAAAAAAAGTCATGCTACAGCGTTCCAGCCAAGAGTGAAAGCTGCAATGGTGTGGTCAGACAAATGGTTCAGGTTCAGATATTTCCCCTATCACATCAAAACAATCCGCTCTTAAGAGGTGAACAGATGTGAACATATTGTGTCAGAAGATAGCCTCAAAGAGCCAGATGCTTCAAAACATTCAAGGCAACCTTTCAGGAAAAAAAAACCCAACCCAGTTTCTGTTACAAACCATGGGTGAAAATATTGTGTACCAACACAAGTAAAAGTTAAAAAGCTGCACCAGTACCGTCATACTACACAAACACCTACCAAAAGATTAGGGGTAACCTGTTCTTGATGTATAAAGCACCCATGTGAGAGAGTGGTTTCTGAGAGTACTGCCATTTAAATCGAGTCGGAAAAGACAGCCCAACAAAGTGGTTGGAAACTGAAACAAGATCAAAAACAATGCAACACAAAAGATAATTATTCCTTACAACTATTTACCTACATATGTGACAGATATCTCATTATTCAGCCTGTCAAATGAAGCTTAGTAACTTGCTAAATACCAAGTCAGAGTCCAAATGGCGTGAGTTCTGTCCGGACTAGCCACTAATGCCACGTTCTTCCAGAACCTCTGGATTTATTCACTTCAGTAGTAAGAGCAGCAGCAGCTCTTGCCACCATCTGCAGATGCAGGTGTGTAATGCAGACTTTTGGGAGCATTTACCTGCTGCTTTGTGTGGCACAGACAGTGCTGATGGAGAATGTCTGAGATAGCTGACAAATTCTTCGTATGAGATCTAGTGTCTTAGTACCAATTCAGTTTCTGTGGGACTGAAGGAAGTTACTTTGAAGCTTGAGGGAAAAACACATTTGACATTTTTCATGGTTACACTCACCAGAGATTACTTTATTTGTGGCTGTTACTGACTTTCACGCCTCAACTATTCTGACGTTTCCTGTTTGCTAAGTGACAGAGAATTGCTTGCCTTGCATACTTAAAATGCCTGTACATTTGTGGCCTTTTCACATTCAGGTAATACTCTAGGTTTCCCATGTGGGAATTTTCTTCTTCTAAAATGTACATGTTGTTCAAAAAGTTACTTATGCATGGGAGAAGGCTCTACCCAGGTGTAGTTTTCATCCTTTCCAGGTCCTTTACACTGGCACAGCAAGCCTTGTGCAGCAAAGTGACTAATGTTCAGTCTCACATCAGGTATTTAGTGGCCAAGCAGCTGTGCCAGTTTAAGATGTGACCAACATCCAGGTGTTCGTCATCACTCTGCAGCAGCTGTACAGTCAGCCCAGAGCATAAAAGCCTGTATAAAAAAAAAAATCAGTGTTTAAATTCCAGTGGAAAAGTCCAGTTAGGTGAACTCACATCACTCCTACCAGCACTTACTAATCTGGTGTCTTTGCACTCAAACCCATGATGGGTGCCCGGATGACTTATTCTGACATCTAAGCTGTACCAGGAAGAAGGTAATTTCCAGTTTATGGCTGGGGATGAACGTCTTCAAGTGCAACAAAGCCATTTCTACAATGACCATGTGACTAAAGCCTCAGAAAACAGTCATTATTTTACAGACAGCTGGTAAACATCCTCTTCCAGACCTGGTTCTGCAGGCTAAAGATGCCAGGCATCTGGAATGGGCATTCC
This sequence comes from Machaerirhynchus nigripectus, assembly GCA_013397975.1. NCBI lineage: Eukaryota > Metazoa > Chordata > Aves > Passeriformes > Dicruridae > Machaerirhynchus > Machaerirhynchus nigripectus. The sequence continues at coordinate 2,521,652 of VZRQ01006262.1, forward strand.
CATAAATGAAGGCTCTCACTGTAGCTCAGTGAACTGGAATTGTGCTGCTCTTTTCCTAATCTGCCTGAGACAAAGCCATGCTGGTTAGTCAAGCCTGCCTTTGGCAGCTGTTTGATCTAACCCAGCAGAACTTGCCTGAAACAGACTACTGTGCATTTATTGCCCTGGATACACCTTTTTGAAAGAGTTGTGCTGTTGTTAACTCCTGGTTGTGGTGAAAATGCAAAACTGAAGGCAGAGAGAGCAAGACTTTCAGCAGTCAAAGGGGTTTGTGAAATGGTAATGGCATATGACCATCAAGTATTCAAGCAAGTTGCATAGTACAACTGTCCATTTTTTTTTAGTTCTGCTTAAAAAAAGCAAAACATCCATGAAAAACACAGCTGTCTTTCAGCCCTTAAACAGCTCTCAACTCAGAAGCTTGAGTTCAATGCAAGAAGTGATCTTTTAACAGCTTTTATTCCATGGTAATAAATTCAGACAAGATGCCACTTTAAACCGTAAGATTATTGCTACTGTCTTTACTACACTGTCATCTAAGAACCAACAAACATTTTTATCTGGCACTAGACAAGCACAAAAAATAGGCAATGTTCTGCAAAAACGTTTGCAAACTATGCAGATAAGGCAGGTTATGGGGAAGGTGCAGTGGGAAGGAAGATGTGTTTTCAGGGATGGGATGATGGTCCTTGGACATACAGTCTAAAAGGAGGCCTAAAACAAGTGAGAAAAGGAAAAAGACTGCGTAGTAGATATCTTGAACCTGGTGTGAACATGCATGAGATCACCTTGGTGTGCATCTCCCTCTTGTGCAGAGAGTCCAGTAGGTTTGGCAAAGCAGGCCCATGTGTGCTGAGCCTGGCTTTTGGGAGAGTCATGACATGGATGCAAGATAAAAATAAACTTTGGATGCCAATGAGATATTAGTTTGATCTTCAAGAAATACCTAAATAAATAATGTCCTCATGAGAGGGCATGGTGTGTTGTTAGCACAGATCTGTTCCCATTAAATAGCTACTGTTTCTCAAGACATTAAAAGACAAAATGCAGAAAAAACAATGGATTAAGAGCTACATACACCTGAATAAAAGTCTATATGCAAGACCATCTTCCCAGGATGGATGTATCGCAAATTTTTCCTAATATAAATACAATGTATTAAGAAAAGTTCATTGTTACCGATGTACTTTACACAAGCCTGCTGTGCTGATAAAAAAAATATTTGATCAAACAGTGGCACCTTTTCAAGGTGATACTCAGGCTGGCAATCACATTTCTTAGTGTCTCCCTCTGACCCAAATTCTTTCTAGGGATTGAAATCAGCTGTGGCCAGATCGCAAGGCATATTTGGCTCCAGCTCCATGGTTAGGGGATGTTTTATTCATGTCATTACTGAAATCACTACATTAATTTAAAATGCTGTCAGACAGTCTGCAGATTCTGCCCATAGAGGATAAGCCAAGCAATATTCCTCAAATGAGCTGTGTTGCACATAGCACTCTTGAAAATCAATTTTTATTGCATATACCGTTGATATTTCTTAACCTGAGCAAACAGCCAGCATGATACCACTGTAAAAAAAAAAAAATCTGGCTCTGTAAAACACTTCTGTTTTAGTATGGAGTTAGAATACTAGGAGTAATTTTAAGACAGATTATAGGAATTATTTCTGGGAGATAATTTTCTTCTTCTCTGTTCAATAGGATCCTTCCAATATCTGACTGGGAGTGGAGTAAAAGAAAAAAAACTTCAGATTGCTTAATGAGAATCTCCCTCGCCAACTTTTCTGGTTCTTCTAATTGAGAAATTATAACAGCTAGGGATAGGCACATGTTATTACCAGAAACCTTTTGCAACCAGTAACATGGATCCCGTTATATGCTTCATTACTTTCTACTGGTTTCATGAGTGTAGTATAAAAAAAAACCCCAAACAAAAAGGATGTGAAAACACAAAAAACCCCAATATTCTGACATTTTTAAAATGCTACAATTTCATTTTTTGGTCAGTTTTACTACAAATTTCCTTCCATTCTACTTTAAAGGCCATTGTAAGGGATATTTCTGGTGTCTCCAGTATGCAGGAGAGCTGTATGTATGCAGATCATACACCATCAATCCACCTGTCTTTAAAAAGGCTCTTAATTAACTTGCAAGGGTTTGGATTCACCTTAGCTATAGATCTTCAGGAATTCTCCTCCTCAAAGATTTCCAATTTTATTTTACTTTTTAAGTGAAGCAGGCATCTTAGCAGAACACGAATTTAACAAATGTGTGTATTAATGAAGTGCATGTGGGATGACTTGCCTCTAGTACCAGATTGTTCAGGAAAATAGAAGTAAGTAAATTCTAGGGTAGTCCTGAGGTGTTTTAGAAATAACAGGAGCAACACTTGTGCTATTTTAGCCATTTTGTTGTTGAAATGCTATCACAGTATAGTAACCCCTAGACATAAGGCAACAGCTCAGCAAACCTAGCTTAGCTTGCAGATTTCTTAAAACCAGGAATGCCAAAGAGTTTTCTTCTGCCAAATTAGACAAAGTCAGCCAAATGGAAAGGTGTAAATCCTGTCCTCTTGTGCACTCAGCATCTCTAGCCACCTTCAGGGCCTGGCAGAGGTCGAAGTTGTCAGCTATTAGCAGCTGTAAAGAGCATAAGGCATAATGCCAGCTTCTAAATTAAACAAACAAAAACACTTTCCTTGTTAACTTTTAAAGGCATGTATATTTCTTTCACTTAATGCTCAGTACATGGTCTTATTTAAGTGAATGGCTGGAAAAGTACCAGGAAGACTGCATTTTTGAATGCAGCATCTAGGAAGACATCCCCTGTTCCATCTCTAGGCCAGCTGGACTATTAGGAGTTGGGAAGATTTTTGAGCAGAGTGGAAAGTCCTAAAGATAATTTCAGAAGCCCCATCAATCAGCCTAATGCTGGGCCAGTTGCCATAGCAGAAACATGTCTAAAGAAGTTTTGAGTAGTTAAAAGGGCGATTCATTTAATTGTAGATTCTCACCCGGGAAGAATGGCATGTGTTTGGTTTTTTATTTTTTTTTTTTCTAATTTAATTTTCAAATTTAATTTCATGCCGCTTTCACATTTCAGAACTACCCTGACTTCAAGGATTACTTCTTCACCATGGGTAAGAGAACACATATATAAATGCATTTCCAAAAGGGGGAGAAATTATTAAAAGTGACTCATTTACTGGAGATTTGTGTAAGATATAGCTGGTACATCCTATACGGGAGCTGTGGTGTTACCACACACACTTGGGTTCCAGTAAATACAGTGCTGGGCTGTGGAAAGAGTGACATACAGTGCTTACTAACAAAAAACCGGGTACAGTTGCCTGAGAAGAAATGCTATGATATTCTAGAGTTGCTTTTTTTCCTACAACTTTCCAGTTGTGGGAAAGCATCCAGAAAGAAGAGAGGAGTCCCAAAGTCTGACTCTGCATACCTTCTGCCAAACTTCTAAAATACTCTCATGATCTGAAGAGGGCTAAATAGCTGAAAAAACGTGTGGTGAAACAGGTGCAATTCTTTCCACAGGGAACATCAATTTTCTACTTTCCGAAGCACAAACCATTAAACTCTGTCTCTCCCTTCGTGTCCTTTTCCACTTCTCGTCTCTTTCCTAAATATTCCTCACCAAAAAACCCCAACTATCCCAGCCTTCCCTGCATAGAAATCTACACCACACCAATCAGTCCTTTTGCACAACTCCGCCAAGCTCTTTCCACATGTCAGCACTAGCTTACGACATTATTTTTAAGGATTTTTCTTTCCGATTGAAACTCTGCATCAGCGTCTGGGACTTCTCTTGAGCGAGCTTCCTGAGCCACCATGGTTTGTGAAACTGCTGCAGCACTGAATGCAACCAGAGCAAGACAGGAGGCTTTCATTGCTGCAGAGGTGTTACTGGGCCAGATGTCTTGCTTTAAAAATATTTTTATATGTACACACACACATAGACATACACACATGTATACTTATTCTCAGTAGGGAAGGACCACCTTCTCATTCATAGCATTATACGTATTACTGACACATATCTTAAGGAGGCCTTCTAAACCTGAAAGTCAAACATTTAATTAAAAAATAATACGCCTTTCAGGCCTCCTTGCACATGAAATCCATTGGAGCCCAGTTGCTGCATGTGGCAAGGCAGTGCCAAGCTGGCTGTCAGATGCACAGTGCTTGATCAGACTCACTGCTGACAGGAAATTCATCCAAGGTCCAGTTTCTGCACCCGTAAGGAAAAAAAGTATCTGCTTTTTGTTGGCAGGAATTTAATGATTAGAGCAGGAGTTTTACTCACAGTGTTTTCTTCTCAGTATTACACAGTGTGTGGAATGCAGAGGACTTTGCTCAGTGTTTTAATGAAGACCTGTAGCAATGGCAGAATTTTTTGTTCAAGGATTTCCCAGGCCTGCAAGAATGACTTGGCTTGAAGGATTTGGCATCCAAATACACAGATTACCCAATAAAATCTATTATTTTCCTGGTGTTCATTAGTCCTAGTCCTATGAATCAAGAGCTCTGTTGGGTAATCCAGAAGGCATTTTGATGACATGCAGGGATTCACAAGATTCTTCAGGATTACTTTATGCACAAAGTGCTCTGGTACTGGTGGCTGTTGGAGAGCTCTGCCTCATCTTCCCTTCTTTTAAAAACTGTATAAGGAAATACTTGCAGTACACCGGAAGACACAGGAATCCCAGGAACAATCCTGAACATAGGATGGATTTTCAGACCATCATGCCATAGGCATTACTTGTCAGAAGAGCCCAGAGCCTTGGCAGTTTCCATGACAGCAGTGACCTTGCTGCTTGGGGCCAGTGACTGTTTTGGCATCAGAATATTCCATGGTTATTCCATTCTCTTTTCCCCAAAGCATGGAAACCAAGGCATATAGTTGAGGACATCAGCCTATGTTAGAAAAAGAGCCTCAGTAATATTTCTTACTCAATTTACAATTCTCTTACTTTAGGCATGGAAGCAGGAAATGGTATCTTCTCTTTAATCCCACTAAAGAGATCACTCTTCCATGTGAGAAAAGAGGTGTTGCCTAGAACCCCAGCAAGTTCCATACATAACACTGCATTAGAAATTTTGGTAGCTGGGTGTTGCCACAGGGCAAAATGAGGCTGTTAGCTTACAGGCAGCAAATGGAAGCCTGGTAAGCAGTGGAAGCCCACGTAACTCGGAGTCTGTCATCCTAATGGCCAGTCTGTGAAAAGACTTGTCACTATAGATGTGGGTTGGCTTTACCTGTGATATTCCTTCCTGCATCTCTGCTTCCAGCTGCAGTTAAGATTCTAGTAACTAGCCTGGACACGTTACTGGACAGCAGGATTATTGTTGTTTTTAATGTATTACACCATCAGGCAAGCTGTTGGGACAGAACAGCTGTACAAGTTGGAGCTAGCCTCCTCCCAATTAGGCTTGGTGGTTCTGCTTCTCAGTTAGAAGCTCATATCTCTCCAGCTTTGCATTTGTACTTGCTTATTTCAGCTAATAAAAACGCGTCCAGAGTACAGATCTGATGGCCAGCAGCTCTGGAGTTACGTGCTGGATCATCACCCCTGCGTTCCCACTGCACATTGCGCTGCTCTTCTGTTTTCCCCTGGGAAAATGTGGACATCACCATTCACCCACATTACAAGCACCACTCATGTAAGGGTTTGAAGAGAGGCACAGCATGCTCTGGTAACAGATGTTGACTTTATACACTACTCATGCCCATCAAGCATGGATAAAATGAACATTTCAGAATTAATTCACAAATCAGTTTTAATCTATTTCTCATAAACACTGTCACCATCAAAGAACTGAGGTCCTTCAGGTCCTTCAGGCTCTTCACCTGCCTGGCAGTCTTTCCTTGCAGCTCGTACATACTGCACACTGTGATGGCCACACTGTGCAGCCCAGATTTTCCCAGTCAAGGCTCAATTGGATCTGGTTTGTTTGCATTCCAGTGCTTCCGAAACACCCAGCTTTGCCTTCCCCACAAGGCTACTCTGTCAGAGTAGGGAAAAGAAGGGAGAAAAGAAAGGAGAGACTGTCCAAGCAGCAAGAAAGGAGGTGAGCAAAGCCCCAGCACACTCCTTGAGGGGCTGCAGGTGCTGCTGTGCATGCAGCAGGGAAGACAAATTGCTCCAGCAGCAGTGTGATCCTGCACACTTTGAATGGTTCCATCCACACAAACAAACTGCAGTGTTCTCACTGGCCACACAGACAAAAGCAGGGGCTTTGCTGAATCCATGTAATTCTGTGCAGCCAAAGATAGCACTGCACCTCCGAGCTGTAGTTCATGCTGCAGTACAGCTCCTGTTTTACATGTGCATGTACACATCATCCCATTGCACTATTTCCACAGCCAGCTCCCACACTAACTCGTGTCCCTCCACCTCCATGAAAGACCAGGATTTGGATTTCCCTTCTTCCAGCATCAGTCTTGGTCGAGACAAAAAATGCAGCAAAGCTGGCATTCACACAGCAATAAGGAGTTAGCTGTACTTGCAAACCATTTCTGTGAAGGCCAGTGATGTCCAGATTTGGGCAGCTTTCTGCTTTATCCATTGTGAGGAGAATGCCAGTTTCCCAGTGTGTGACACATCTACACTGGAACATGGCACACACATACACTGATTGTCTGTTTCTGATCCCACTGGTGGCCCAGAGATGAGCACAAGCAACTTACCCTGCTTCTTGGACAGACCTTATACTCTTTGTCAAGTTCTTTGTAGCTACCACTAAACTGTGTCATCCATCTGAGGCAGAACTAGTTCAAGCAGACTAGACAGTGGTGTAGATACAGGTTCTTATTCTAAAAAAAAAAATAGCCTTTCAGCAAAATAATTCATCTTACAATAAGAGAGAGACAGTTACTCCCTCGCCTCAAAGACACACTATATAAAACCAGTTTTGATGAAACCAAGATGGTTCAAGTTAAGAATGGAAAACACTGGTTTTGGCAAAAAAAATTATCAGAGGAAAAATCAGTCTCAAGGGAAATGCTGGAGATCTCAAATAGATGTAGCTCCACATTTAACATTAAAAACCTCAAAATCTCAATTTTAGTATATCAAGTGTTCATATCAGTGCAAAGCCACACACAAAACCAAAACCAGAATAAAGACCACTATTGTCCTCAAATTAATCCACAAGAGCTATTAGATGGCTACAGCAGAGGTCAGAAAGGTGCAGTGCATTTTTGGTAGCTAGCCTAAGCTAGAAAGACTTTTTTTTTTTTTTCTGATTATCGCTAGTTTACAGGAAGGTATTTTCTGTTCCTGAGGATGAGTGTAACCAGCCACAGTGGAAGTCAGACCAAAAATTGAAACTATGCGGTGAATATTTTTAAACATCTAATGCTGGCTGGTTTTGGCTCTATTGTTGTGATTGGAGAGGGAGTGAAGGACCTTCCTGCATTACAATGTAATTTCACTATATAGAAATATACAGGGAAGTCAGAATACACAGTGATCATCAGCAAGTGCACCACAGGGATCATTTCTCAGTTTTTCTTGGTAGTATAGAGTCTAGCTCTTGTCCACTCTGCACAATAGCTCAACACACTGGGCCTTTCAAGTTTATTCATTGTTGGTTGGATGGAAGTGGGTGTTTAAGGCTGAAAGGAAAATTACAGAGATTTTGGTGTAATCCTCTGAAGGCATTTGCCAGGGTGACAGCCACTCCCCCATCACATGATCCGGCTGCCCTCCAAGTACAAATGTCTGGCTAGTCAGGTGCTGGTTAGATCATCACCAACACCTCCAGTTTCGAAAGGAGAGATCAAAAAGGAGATTACAGTTGTAGGCAGAGACACAGGAAACACAGGGCTACCTGAGTTTCTTACTAGCTGCTCTCAGCTAGTCTGTGTCTGAGTTTCTCAACCCCTCAGCTCACCCTGCCAGAGACAGGTGGGTCACTTCAATTCTCCACCTAAGCCCTTACCCCTTGTAGAGCCCATTACCAGAAAAAAAAGCTGCTCTAACATCCAGCAAGCACCTATCACCTTCCTCACTCCTGATCACAGCATTTCTCCCTGTGCAGGAGGAATAGGAACCTTCATTCCATTGTGCCTTTGAAGACCAACTGGCACACACTGGGCACAGAGGCAAGCACTTCATGCTTTTGGTCTTCCTTTTCCTTTCACTTGACTAGAATTTACATTTCTTCCTTAGAACTCACATTCTTTTAAGTCATTAACCATCCTGGCTTTAACATTTATAAACTCCTGGCTAAGAGCCCTTCTACTTGACAAATCAACAGGGTTTTCTTAGAGCTTCAGCCTTTGGACCTCTCTCATACTGGACCATCACAGATCTCCACTTGGATTTCCAACAGAGCTTACTGTTCCCTCTTTAAAATCCCTACTAAATTACAAAGTTTGCTTCTCTTGCTTAAACAAGGGAATTGTTTTTTGTATACTTTCTCCTTTTCATAAAGTGCATCACTGTCAAAGCTCAGGTCCAATTCTTCTTGGGGATCATGGGACCTGTAGCCCTCTGGAAACTCAGACCTAAAGCTGTAGAACAGTTTGTCCCTAGTGACAAAAAAAGGATATTAAACTTCACCTTTGCACAGAACAGATCCAAGTCTTTTTCAAAGATACCACATGGGATATAGCTCACAGATTCAGTTCAAACAAGGAAAGCTAGAGTAAACATGTATTTGCTAATAATGGTATGAGAAATCTAAGCATGCTGTATAATTAGTATTATTGCAAAATATTACTTGGAGGAGTAAAAGCAACAAGGAAGCTGAATGTTACCTCTGAAGCACCAAGAGAGCATCAGTGGTAGGTGGTTCAGTGGGAAAGGGTAGCCAAGGAGAAAGCTCACTGGACCATCAATATTTTCCATAAGATTTTCAATTTAACAGTTACAGGTCTTGATACCCACAGCCACAGGAAACCTGGGCCCACCTCTCAAGCACAAACCCCAGGTACTTAATATGCCACAATGGAGGATATCTGTGTTACCATTTCCAAAATACAGGAGCAGTCTCTCACAATATGAAAGACAAATAAAGCTACAGCCAGCATTTACCATTTGTTGGTTTGAAATTATCAGGGATGTGCTGCTAAACTGCTTTGGTTCTTGAACTGGGCCTTTGGAGATTTTGAGTTACACAGCAAATGATAGGTGACATGGATATTGCAGGAAAGGCCCTCTCTTCAAAGCACAGGGGAGGGACACCGGTGAGATGGAAGGGAAATACACCACAGACCCCTCAGATACCCCTTGTTTAGCAGCACCTCCTGCACAGGCCAGCACTACACTATTTCTCATTTGGCACAAGCACCTTGTCGTTTGGAGTTACTTTTCCAAAGGTACGAGATTCCAGAAAGCAACCAAACAGCTCCATAGGCTAATATGTTGGAGCTACGAGGCTGGAGTACAATACAGATACAATAGCAAAGCACCAAAGATTGATGAGCCTCAGCTTTTACCCATTTTTGCATTATTCTTGACTGCATTTTTCCAGTCTCCTGGATAACTGTGCTGTCTGTGAGCTGTAGCTGAAACGAGCCTGACCCAGGCAGTTGAGACAAGTGATTCTTTGTAGCTCATTGCAGGGATGTTACAGCTGGAACCATTTCATTAACTAGCAATCAGAGGGGGAAAACACAAGCAATGAGCTGTTTTCTTTGTAGAAAACAAAGATATTAGGCACTAGCTCTTGAATGTGAGCAGCCATACAAGAAGCAAGCTGAAGAAAATACCCAGAAGAACGTGCACAAAAACTTGAACCAGAAAATTTCATGCAAATGTACCTCCAGGACCTCTTTCTCCTTCACATGAGACATTTCCACGGAGGCAGCCCTGACTCCCACAGATCAGAGGAGTGCTGAGGAAGGGAAGCAGTGGTGGATCACGCACAGGGAGAGCAGAGCTCCACGGCAGCAAACATGGAAAGCTGGGGGAGAGGGAGTGATGCCAGTGACCGTCCAGCTCTTGGAGGAATCATTACTTTCCTCAGTTCCCTCCCCATCTGTGTGCTCAAGGGCACCTGCAATTAGGTTTTGGACCTGAGCTGGTGACTTTTCCAACTTAATTCCCATTTAAAATATTATTGATGTATTGATGGTAATATTGATGGTCTCCCATCTCCAGCTCAGCTTAACAGATAACCAGAGGAGCTGGGGTTTTGAAAGCTTTCTTGAGGACAAAGCCTACACTCATGCAGTTTCACTGCTGTTGAGTTAGTCTACATTAATGTCATTTAAATTTTGCTCAGGGTCTTTAATAAGAATTCAAATATAACTGCTGGGGGTTTAAAATATGTGTTTTGAAAATTGGAGCCATCCAAACTATGCAGGGCAGCACATCTCCTGTGTTTATTTTTATTCCTAATCTAGACTCTGCATCAGCTGTCTTCATGGTTTGGTGGTGTGAAGTACTGGAAGCCTACCAATGCTTATATATATATATAAAACTTCCTTTTTGGTTTGCATCAGTAGAAGGACAGATTCTTTTTCACTTTGAGTCACTAAAAAGTCACTGTGCAGGCTAATTTAAGACAAATGTGAACACATGATATCTGAACAACGGATGTGAGGCTGTGTTTGAAGGAACTATGCTGAAAAGGCCTGCATCCTTAGGGGTCTTTGGTAGGAGACAGTGCTAGCAACCACTTGGAGAAAGGATTCTGTTACTGCTGTGGTATTTTGGGCTCTAGAGTGCAATGTTTAGAATGTGCTCTGCTCAGACGGTCTTGGGAGAAGCCCCTCCACCATGGCCACTCACATATGACTTTGCATTGTTTGTAATGATCACACAACAGAGAGAAAAAGAAAAAGGAGGATGGCCTTGCATACACAGACCATGACGGTCTATGACTGCATTCTCCAAGGCTGTAACTAGAAGTTATAAATTGCTATATTGCGTATTTTCACCTCTCATCTAATTGAAGAAACAGTGTATACAGCTTTGCAGATGGCCCATTTATTTTGCTGAACTATCTAGGGCTCAAGGATGCTGTTTAGAACTAACTGGGTACAAGCACAACAAAGGCCAGGGGAAATTGCCTCTTGATAAAATCATTTTTCAGGTATCGATGAAAATGTTTTTTGCAAGGCCGCAGCACCTCCCTTCTGAATTAATGAATCTTTTGCCACAAAGGCAGAAAAAATACAAGGCACACTTACTCACAAACTGCCAGAAAGCTTGAAGAGTTTTACAGAATTTTACAGCAGCACAGTCCTCAGGCTGCTGTTTAGATATCAGCAGTGGACACTTAGTGGGCTATGGGAGGAAGGAAAGGCTGTGTGCAGGTGCAGCCCATGGAGGAGTTTTCAGACACCTTTCACCTGAAGGTATCCTGTGCCCTTGGCAAGAGGCTTGGCCTTGCAGGAGAATTCCAGCGTGCAGTTCTGTCTGAGCCTATCCCTATCCACCCTGCGTGTTCTGGGAAACCAGAAACCCTCTGAAGCCAAAGCCATCCTGCTCCAGCCTCCTCTCTACATACCCAAATATACTTGCTCTGCTGCAGCAAGTGGCAGGTTGGGCCAATGCCAGATCTCTGCAAGGAGGTCCAGTATAGTCTGGGAGACCTGAATGTGCTGTGCCAAGAGAGACCAGACTCCCCATCACCAGAGCACAGCAACAGATTGGAAAGGGGAGTATTGTTGTCTTCATTTTACACAGAGTGGGCTGGCACACAGAAACACGCTGGGTGTTGTCTTCGATTAGGGACTGGTGGTTATACACAGAAATAGCTGCTGATCTCAGAATTCTAGGAAGTACTGATTACATTGTGCCAAAGGAATAAAGAATCCCTAAAGAGTCACACCAGAAGTGTATTATGATTTTTTTATCTCTTGATTTCTGTTCTTTTACTTGGAAACTTTCTGTTATCCAACTAGAGACGGCAGAGGTGGCCAAGGACACATCATGGGTCAGGGGCTAAAAAGGGTGAGCAGCGTAATGACACACAAACAATCCTGACTTGAAGATTCTTTGTCCAAATTTCTCTCATAATCACAAAAGAACCAGAAAAAAAACAACAGAATCAATTCACTAACCAAAGAAGGGCTAAAGCAGTTACACATTCAATTCCGGTATGATTTACCTTGTACAATATACATATAGTATATAGGTACTAATGTGAATTTTATATAACTTACCTGAATTGCATCTCCAGATCTTTCTGACAATTATTAATCTTTGCTACTAAAACCACTGGTGTCATACAAAGAGAAAAAAAAAAGATACTGAAGTACTAGAAGAGAGGATACTAAAGTTCTTACTGTAATTTCAAATCCCACCAGTGACTCAGGTTTTATAAACCTGAAAATGAGTTTCATTTCTGTGTAATAGGAATTAATTTATAAATTGAAGGCAGTAAGCATACCCATACAGTTCCTAGATGATATGGTGTTTATTCCCCTCAGGTACTGCTGGCTGGCTGAGGTGTGGGGATGGGTCTGTGGGTCCAGGACCACCTCTTGCCCTGCAGCAGGCATGGGTGCTCCTTGGAATCACAGCGCAGAGAGAAAACCAGGAGATAGGCCATCTGTTGCTTGTGTCATGCTAGCTCCAAGAAGTGTGTGTTTAAAAAAATGTTTGATATTGTCCAGGAAATACAGAGGGGTTTGTGTACATGTTTCTGTGCTAAACTAGTCCTCTTCACACAGCAGTGGGAATACAGCAGGGCACAGACTTTTGTTGGTTCTCTTCCCCTGGGCCTGGCTCCGACCAGGCTTTGGTTCAAGAGGCAGCTTTTGAGAAGAGACCCGGTTTATTATCGGTGAGGTCACAGGAGAGTCACTGGTTGTGTGGGACAGAAAGGCTGAGGGGAGTTCAGAGGAGGCTGTGGGAGGGCAGAGACAACACAGGGCTGGTGGGAGGGCAGCAAAAAAGCAGCACTCATGCCTGGTGTAGGGCTTCGCCCCAGGTTTTGATGTGCCTGCTGAACACCTGCAGCACTGCAGGGCTGAGGATCAGAGACAGAGCCACGAGCACAGTGCCTCAGAAACACCACACCAAGAGCAAAACCCTCCCTGCCAGACAAGCACAGAGCCCTGGCTTGAAACACAGTCCCCTTAGCATCCCACAACCCCTGCACCAAACAGCAGCAGTGAGGTGGGTGGCACAGGGCTTTCAGCACCCACAGGGCTGCCTGTGCCAGTTTGGCTGATGGAGGACAGAAGCTCATCTTTATCAAGGGGAGAGGGGTTTTCTCCAAATTGTTCATTGTGTCCTCTCAGGACTCACTCTCAAATCACTGAAATCTCTCACTCTACAAATAATTATTTAAAAAATAAACCTAGGGAATGAGATAACTCTGCCAAGCACCAAACCCCATGAATTCATTGCACTTAACACCAATCACTGCGTTCCTGTTAACTTCCTTGCTGCTGTCCTTTCCCCTCAGACAGGCTGGGTGGCTGCAGACACAGCCTGGATGATGGCAGCCACATGCAGGGAGCTTCACCTCCTGCTTCTTGTCAGGCCTCTGGCAGCAACTCACAGCTCGGTAGCAGTCGAAGGGAAGGTGCTGCTTCTCCCTACAAACCTCCTGTCCTTGCGTAAGGGTGGCTATTGGCTCCACCATTTCTGCTTCTGCTCTGCTAAGGGCAGTTCTAAGAAAGCCTTGGCAAGAAACCTCCTTGTCACTCTCCCGGCTCCTTGCCCTCCGGAGGTTGGGACCCGATGATCCCGGCCGTGCCAGGCAGTGTCCAGCCGGGGCTGACCGCCCCGCGTCCTGCCTATGCTCCAGCAGCGGGCACCGGGACGGGGGACCTG
>VZRQ01006262.1:2535727-2569512 GCA_013397975.1 Machaerirhynchus nigripectus
GGCTGAGCGCCTGCTGCCGCCGTGCCGGGACAGGGTGCTGACCCGCAGGCTTTGGGGCATTCGGACCGCATCCTCCTTCGGCCGCTGCCGCTCTGACGGCGCTGCTCGGGCCGCTCTTTCAGCGTTTCCCGACCCGCAGCGCGGGCCCGTCAGCGCTGAGGCGGACGCGCAGCGGTGGCGGCGCGGCCGAGTCTCCGCGGATGCGGCAGCCGTGCGTGGCTGCTGTGCCCGCGCTGCAGCGCCGAGCTCCGGCCGCAGCCACGGCACAGCGCATCCCCGGCCGCCGGGGCCTCGGGTCCTTCTCTGCAAAACAGCACTGACTGTTCGCTCTCTTCTGCTGAATGCTTGTGGAACGCTGAGAAAAAGGCTGCGCTGTTTACTGAACGATATAATGGCTGTCGAACATTATTACTTTCTCTTTAGGCCGTCAAGCATTATTACTTTCTCTCTTGCAATATGAAATTAGCAGAGGAATCTGAAATACAAAAAGGTGTCGTGTTGGGGCAGCGTTTGAAAAGCCATACGTCTTTTCCATGTTCATATACTTGCTTTTGCAGTACGGATTTATAAACACATGCCTGAAGTCTTTGGTGGTTGAAAAGTACGGTGAAGAAACATGGGAAAAGTTAAGGTAATGTGTTCCCAATAAACATAGTGCATTGAAAGAAAATGCTCAGGAATTCAGCAACAGAGGATGTGATTTCTCATTGGTAAATGGTAGCTGATGTGTATCTCAAGTAATTATTAGGAGTAACTAACAGGGCAAAAGCAACAGTTTCTTGCCTTGTAACACTTCATCCTCTGATACTAATTTGTCCCAATTAATTTGTCATATCAGATAATTAAATATGACATTTAGTCTTATAGACAATTTTGTAATAGACTCGCTGGCTCACTGTGACAGTATCGAGAAGTAATTCCATTGAAAAGATGTCATCCTTAATATAAAGTCAGTTTAATTCCACTGCTCTCAGAAAAGCAGCTAAATCATACATCATCTGGTTCCAAACCCCCTGCCATGAGCAGGGAACCTTCCACTAGACCAGGTTGCTCAAAGCCCCATTCAATCTGGCCTTGTATCATCTCTGGTTTTGTCTTCTCTTTATGAGCTATATGGTATTTCCAAGATACATAAATGATTTTTAGATGCATTCATATATTATCCATTGGAGCCAATATAAAAAAAATCAGCAGGTTTGGGGAGCCCCAAGGAGCTGGATATTGTGGCCACATTGAATGACAAGCCAGTAGACCAGAAGACAAACTAAGACTCCACTTGCTCTAGCACCCCACATTAGGATGTCCTAATCCTTGAAAGAGTTTACTGTAATACCATAATGTGAAATAGCAGAAATGGAGAGGTGGACACCACCATTCAACCGTGTTAAAGCAATTTAATTAATTTAAAGCAATTTAATTAATTTAAAGCAATCTAATATTAAACTTACATCATTAGGTGAAGTAGTGTGCTCCAATATAATGCTTGAGGGAGGTTAAGGAGTGCATTCACAGCCAACAGTACTTAAGAAATGCCAGTTGGGTCACCCAAGCATCTTGTATTTACAGCACTGCTGAGACAAGAATATTGTCTTCTCTGTTTTAGGCTGCAGGCTGGAGTCCAGGATTCTTTCTTAACTTTTGAGGTTTACAAAGATGAGATCACAATGCAGCTTGTCGACAAAGCCTGCAAAGTATTAGGTATGTGTTAGCATGCCTCAAAAACAAACCATCCTGGGTCAAGCCTGAGACTGCAGCCCAGGTTTTGTCTCCTGTGCCCTTGGGAATGCCTTCCCTATGTTGCAAATATTCTGCCTTCATTCTTAATCCACCTGACAGCATTGCAAGAACTTCCAAACCTTTCTTATTCCTTAAGGTGTCTTTATTTTTCCAGGTGTTCCTGCTGACACTGTTCTGAGGGAGTTTGGAAAGTATTTCTTTGAATTCTGTAAACGCTCAGGCTATGACCACATGCTGAGGACACTGGGTGGAAATCTCTATGAGTTCATAGAGAACCTGGATGCATTGCACAGCTACCTGTCCCTTTCTTACCAGGCAAGTCTGAGCAGTAACTGCTGAGCAGGTATGGATGGACTCTGCCAGAGTTCATAACACAAGGAACAGCATCTCATAGGCGTGAATAAATAATGAAAAAAACCACCGAAGCATGTTCTCCTATCTTCTGAAACAGATGACTCCAAAATGTTTGGACAATTTCTAAAAATGATTGGTTTTGACTAGTCCTCAACATTAGGTATTATTTAGTACATTGGCTTTAATGCACAGCAGATTTTCCTTCACAGGTGAGAATATTTAATTTTATGTTTTTCAGCGTATTCATACAACAGTTTATGTTATTAAGGCATGAGATGCTTTTATACAAGTGGAATCCATCAGTAGTCTTTTTCAGAAAAAGATATTGAGATTTTGGTTTTGGTTTTTTTGCTTTTTCCTCAGGAGATGAATGCACCATCTTTTAGAGTGGAAAAGAATGAAGATGGGTCAATGCATTTACATTACTACTCAGACAGAAGAGGTCTGTGCCATATCGTGCCAGGTAATGAGACAAAATGCAGAGTACAGATCAATGCAATATATATACAGAGTACTCATGTATTTGCAGGTGCACTCAGAGTTCAGTCTCTTTTTTCAGGTGAGAACTGGCCATGAAATTGAAGCCTGGCAGAGTTCAGTCTCCAGACACCTGAACTCAGTATTTCCCTACTGCCTGATCACTCCTAGCTCCCAGTAACTTTCATCAAAATTTATTGTATGACAACCCAGGCCATAAATGTCCATTCTTGCTATAGAATTCCCTCCCTGGAAGAAAAATTAAAGTTCATTATATGTATTGTGTCTAACTGTTTATTAATTCTCAGTGTCTCGTGCTTTTTAAATTACAGTGAATTAGAAATTCTGGTTGAGTTGAAGACATTCATCCACTCTGTAGTATATCCAGTCTGTAAAACTCCTACTGAGCCCTGCTCAAAACTGAATCTTTTACCAGAATTTACCAGAATATCCAGAGTTGTAATTGTGCAAGGATTAGACAGCTATAGGTCTGTAAGAGAAGATCATATTCCTTTCTTTCATAAATGATGCTGAATTTAGAAGTTCATCAAAACTTCCCGCTTTGTCAAAACTCATTTCATATTGAAAGCACAGAACTGTTTGGAATGTCAGGCAGAGCTTTTGATGTCATTGTCCAGTATTTTGCCTTATACCTAATCAGAAACGAGAAACTGATTGTGCATCTGCATGAAAGATATTTTCTTCCTTTCAGAATACGATATTCTTCAATGACTGAAATTGTATAGCAGAATTTCTTTAGACTCCCTGCACTTTTTGGGTTAATGGGAGTTCATATTATTGCTCTATGGCTACTTGAACACATTCTTCAAAGATCCTGCTGAGCTGCTCCTAGTGAAAACAAGCATTTGTCCTCGGCCAAGACAAAAGCAGCAGTAACTTTAAAGCTGACCTCCTATGTGCATATTCTCATCATGGCAAAAGTAGCATGAATGACACAGGTTGCTTTCTTCTTCCAGAGTCCTTTGGAAAAGTGATTTCTGAAACAGTGAAATTCCACTGTGGGCCCTCTAAAAGGGGAATTGAAAAGGTTCTGTTCTTGGCAATACCTTGTCTTTTGTTTCTCCTTCAGGAATCATCGGTGCAGCAGCCCTGGATTTTTTTAACATTGAGATTTCAATGAAAATAGTCAATCAAACAGAAGAAGAAGAAAGAACCGGGAAAAAAGAACATATTGTTTTTCTTGTCACTCAAAACCCTCTATTTCCATGCAAGGAAAGAAACGAATTTTCTTCCTCATCTCGATGTCTTGTTGACTCTGAAAAACAATTTGAGAACCAACTGAATAAAGAGGTATTTTAATATTCATAACAACATATTACTAAAATATATTTAAAATAAAATCACCCTGGAATTTCCCTTTGGATTTATTTCAACAGGACCTAGAAAAAGCCAAGAATGCAAATGAAGACAGAGGAAACTCTGTTTGTCCTGTTAAGAAAAGTCACTGGAAAACATTAAGAGGAATAATCACATTAGGAAAAGGTGAGCGATCGTTCAGAGGGAGCTTGTCATCATTTCTGAGTATCTTCAGTGAGAAAGTCAGTAAGCCTCCCTATCCCCACCCACCCATCCATTTTGAAGTTACCATTTATATTTCCTCTGCAACTTTTCAAAATGTTTCTGGTTAAGTTTCTTTTGGTTTGACATTGATGATCAAAGAAAAATCGCAGATAATAAGCATGCTTAGTAATGACAGATACTTAAATGGAATATGACCTGTCACTTTTGTCTCTTAAACAGGGCTTTCATCTGAAAAGTGTTCTTCTATAAAATGCCATTATGTGGTGAATTTGATTCGTCATTCTCATGTCACTTGGTTTAAGATGATGAATTTAAAAGTGTGTTTTTCAACTTAGTAGATACAACTCCTTTCCAAAATTATCACCTGTAGTAAATTTCGAAAGCCAAATTACACCCTCTGCTACCAAAAGTCTACTGCTAATCTAGTAATCTCTGTACATCTATATATTAGATGTTTATATATGTTTATAAAATGGAAGGAATTTTTCAGTTAGGATCTTTCTATTCCCCAAAAGGAACAAAAACCTAGCTCAGTATTGCCAAGATGGTTTTTTTTCTACATGTTTCTTAGGAGCTGGCAAAGTGTATTAAATCCACTTCTGTGCACATTTTTGTGGGATGTAGCTGTGTCACATGGCTATGGCATCTGCAAATTCATAGAGGAGTAACATCTACAGTTGTTCATCTATTCTTATTTTTTCCACATAATTTCATGCATCTAGTGCTCTGTGTTTTTTGTGTGCTTAAGTTTGAAACACTCAGCCAACTCAGATTAGGTGCTACTCAGCTGTGGACTACACTGCAGAGCATTTAGCAGAGATGTGTGCACATTTCTGGGCCCACACACTTTGCTTTGTCTTCACTCATTACGATATAGGGTGCTGTCTCACTGAGTGATAAAAAGTAATGCTGACTGGTTTTATGAGGTGCAGCCTGATTTAAAAACTATACATTTATCTCGCCACAGGTAAGCTCCTGAGAGGATTTGATCCTGTTTATCCCAAGAGCCTCTGGATTGACACAAAAACATTTTGCAATGGACTTCCTTTTCATATGGTTTTTGACAAAGAGGTAGGACAAGCATGTGGTCAGGGCCCTTAGTTTGCCTAAACCTCGTAATAATTTCCCTCTGTTTTGACTGTCCTGCAGTTCCCTGCTGCGTGTGCTCTGTGTGCAGTGCACACTCATAGGATTTGCAAAAATACTCTGTACAGAAACATGCAATAAACAAAACTACTCTGGATCACTGCAGACAGAAATATCCTTTGATTTTATTGAGTTTACCACGTCTGAACAGCTGCAGAAATGCCAGCAAGGTTTATTAGCAGTCTATCTGTTACCAAATGCTGGGCAGAATTTTTGGAGGTTTCTGGCCACCTTCCTGTCCCTGGACATACCAGAGACATGTCCCATCCTTTAAACTGGCTTTGCACTTATAGTTAGTCCCCCTCTCCTCCCATTAATCTATCCCAAGGCTTTGGGGCTTTGCTGACAGCTGAGGCTCTATGTGCTTCCTGAGACTACTCCTACATGCTTCTGCTGGGAAAACCCAGCTGCCTATGGAATCAGGCAGCATGCAGCCCCATCTAGGACCCAAAAATCTCTTTACCTTCTGGGGCAGGATTGAGCCTCCTCTCCTGTGCACACATACTCTGCAGCCCCTTGTCAGGGCTGCCCTCTGGCTGGTTCCCAGCCAGCCTGGGGTCCCACAGGCTACAGCTCCTCTTGCTCCTAACTCTGTGGAGACAATACTGGCTTAAGACAGGAGCAAAGAAAGGAGAAACTGAGGATGGGACAGCAGAAGGCTGAACACATTCCCCTCAGGGAACATGTTTTGGCATGATGCTGATTGAGATTCCAGAGCACACAGTCTGCTTCCTGCTACTGCACACATCAGCCAAAACAGTCTTAAACCTTTCAAGAGGGCCATTTTATTAAATGCATAATTTAATAAAATTATTAGTGTGCAAAGAAGACAAATCCTACACCCATTACTGGTAGCTGGGTCAGAGCTTCAATAACTGACAAGCACAGAAGAACATTTCTGCAGAATTTAAGAGCTCATGTATGGTCAGCAGAGTAAAGAAGGGTGACTAAACCTTCATACATGGTTAAGAGAAAGTAACCCATGGCATCTATTAGAAAATTAATATTTACCAAGGGGTTCTATGCCACAGTTATTTTCATTTTGGAATACAAGACACTCTGGTATCTCTAATTTTCTCCTGCAGCTACGTGTAAGGCTGTTTGTTAGGCCTACACAAATGTAAGCAGGGATAATAGCAGGTAGTTTTGGGGTTTTTTCACAACTGACAGGAAGGAATGCTTTAATAACAACGTTCCTTTCTTGGGGCTTTGTCTGGCTATGAAGGGCGTGCTTTCGGGGCTGTGTAGTACTACACTAACAAGGTAGAAATTTAGCTCAGAAATAAGCCATGTGCTCCAGCAAGGCTCAGTGTGCAGCAATGTATAAACAGCAGTCAGCTGTAGCTTGGTCTGAACCCAGAGGGACATGAATTGTAACACATGGCACATATTTTCTTTTTAAGCTCAAAGTGAAGCAAGCTGGGGTGAGCATTCAAAAGATTGTGCCTGGCCTTCAGACCATGGGCATCTGCTTGGATCAGTACTTCAGGATCGTTCATCCAGAAGTACCCTTCACCATCTCCAGCATTCAGAAATTCATCAACAGCCAATTTGTTTTCCAGACTAGAAGAGAGATGATGCCTGAGTCATGGAAAGAGCGGCCAATGCTAGAGCTAAGAGGTACTTCACTGTTTTCAATAGCACAAGTGCTCATATTAAATCAGGAATTACACCGAGGTGCACTCCTGACCTCACTCAAGTCCCATAAGTAGCCTTTGGGAGAGGGGATTAGATGGTTCTGTTTAGAGAAACAGTAGATGCTTGTACACATATTCTGCTATCACCTCACCAGATTTTGAAGGCTTTCAGTCAGAAACAACAACTCTGCTCCTATTTGAAAGGCTTAGAAATACGATAGTTTTCTGATGCTGCAAAACCCACATGTGAATACATGATTTGTTCTTAATTTATGCCTTTGAGGGGAGTTATTTGCTACTGGCTGGGTTTCAAATGTGATTAAAAATAGATTAGTTCTCTGTGCTTTTATTTTTGTAGCACATTTTTGGATTCTGATTTCTGTCTTCACACACTCCCCAAAGCCATGTAAGAGTCTACCAGTTAAATTATCTCAGAAAAAAAGATACTATATTTGCTTTATTTTTACTGAGAGGGCTGAATATGGGATGATCCTCTACTTGGTGTAATTCACTATAGTGACATCTGCTTTAAGTGTTCTGTGACTTATATTTTGCTTTTCTGAGCTATGTAATGTGACCTAATTTTCTCTTGTCTCCTTTCACCTTTATGTAATGAGTGTCAAATCTTGTATTCCTGAGATTCAGAAAAAAATTAAGGGTTTAGGGACACCTTGACAAAAATAATGCTACCAAAACAAGAAACTTTGACTAGTCATGGGTACAGCTGTACTTTCTCTTATGCTCTAGGGGTTAATTCACATGGTATTTCTGATGTTTCAATCCTCCTAATTTTAAAGCTGTTCATCCAGTAGCCCTGGGGATGAGGTGAGGGAGAAAGAAAGAAATAGGAATTTCTAGATTCCTGTTTAGAAACCTGTGATATTTATGAAGCAAGTCAGTAATAACAACAAAAACAACAACAACAATGATAATAATAATAATTTAAAAATCAGAATCATAATCAAACCTCAATCAAAACCCAAAAAACTGAATCGCCCACCAAAAATCCCTTGTACCTTTCAGGCATTTTTGTAACTGCTTATTTAGATTATGATAGTGGCTGAAAGCTCCACTTTTCAGGAAGGAAAGTACCATTGACTTTACTGGGACACAAACTATGCACTGTGAAATTAAACTTCAAATATTTAGCTTAACCACTGTGAATCTCAGTTCCCCTGTGCATGATTCTGTCTGGCTTCAGGGACAACTCAAGACCTGGAAGGAGAGGAGGGGAAAATGTGGAGGGGAGCGGAGAGATGCTGTGAGCACTGGGGTTCCTCATGAGGAGGAGAGACCTAGGTCACAGTCGGGCTCTGCCCAGCACCTGCAGTGAGGCTGTGACTGCTTCCTGGGTCCTGTCATTTTGTTACTTGCCTAGTGTAGCTCCTCTGAGCAAGTTCACAGCTAAATCACAGAAAACAGTTTCCTGTGATTGTCCAGACCCTACAGAAACCCACTGTCCTTAGAACTCGTCCCCTAAAATTAACACCAGTAATGCGGAGCACCGCTGAAAACCCTTGCCAACACTTGCTCCCCACAGGCCAGATGATGTGGATGGAGTCCCTGCAGTGCATGCTGTACCTCTGCTCACCTTTGCTTCGCACTTTGCATGAGCTGGAGGAGCGGCAGATGCACATCGCCGACATCGCCCCTCACGACGTGACCAGGGATTTGATTCTCCTCAATCAGCAGCGACTGGCGGAGATGGAGCTCTCAAACCAGCTGGAGAGGAAGAAGGAAGAGCTGCGCATCCTGTCGAAGCACCTGGAGGAAGAGAAGAAGAAGACTGAAGCTCTGCTCTATGCCATGCTTCCCCAGCACGTGGCCAACCAGCTGAAAGAGGGGAAGCGAGTTGAGGCAGGTGAATGAACAGGATGCATTTGGGATGTGGGATGTGTGCATTAGGAGATGGTCATAGAGAGACTGGGGTGCTGGCACAGCCCCTTGGCCACTGCTGTGGAGTCCATTCTCTACTTGGTGCCATTCTTGGGTAGGAGGATGACCCAGACCCTAATCTCCATGATAATAAAAATAAGGCTATTCTTTCAAAGAAAGCTTTGGGAGCTCTTTGCCAGTATTGCTCCTTAGGTGGTGAAAGGTGGTAGTAGCTGCCCAGTCAATGAACAAAATTCTGTGTTTCTACAGTAATCTGAGGTTTTGGTTTTAACATGGGTATACAGGAAAATGAGGGCTCAGAATTGAAGGGAATAAAGAAAGTGGCATTTCCTAGAAAATTCTCTTAGTACCTCTGTGCTGTCTGTAAACGCAGAATCACGATGATTCCCATTGCTATTAAGGATAGCAATAAAATGCCTAAATTCCCTTTAGTAAGCACACGTATGAAATTAGGGATAACAAGCTAAGTGTATCCTGTGTATGATGTATTCAGATGTCTGGGTTGTTTGCGATGTGCAATGATTCCTGTATTTGGTGCAGTCTTATATCGACACCTCCTTCGTCTCAGCACCCACTTATGAACATTACAACTGATAGGTCATGGAATGGTCTTTGCAAACAAGTCTCAAACAGATACCATGATTGTCCAGCCAGTACAAATACTTACCACTGCTCTTTCTGCCCACAGGAGAGTTCAAGGAGTGCACTATATTGTTTAGTGACGTGGTGACATTTACCAACATTTGTGCCCAATGTGAGCCTATTCAGATAGTTCTCATGTTAAATTCAATGTACCTGAGATTTGACAGACTGACCACGGTGCATGATGTATACAAGGTAGGCACTGATGAAAAAAGGCTGCAGATATTTTTGCCATTCTTTTTTGTTTTGCTTTGGTTTTTTGCTTTAAAATGTACTTAAATCCTCTTCAGCACAGCATGATTTTTTATAAACCATAAAATATTACCTATTTGTAGTGGCCATGCAAACTGAAAAACAATGGGAAGTGTGATTAAATATGTTTAAAATTTTTGGTCAGGAATGCAACTTCTATCACAGACTAAAGTCTCCTTCCACACTTCTAATACCAGAATGGCTGTTTTTTCATCTCTCTCTCTCTCTCTCCTATATCAACTGTCTGTCCAACATGACTAATTTTCCTAGTTCCTTTATTTGAACTTGTTGTAAAAAGGTCACTGTCATTAAATGTCACCTTTGCTGGAAAATAACATTATAAATAATACCCAGATAATACCCAGGCTTTTTTTTTTTTTATTTCATGGAGATCTCCAGCTATGGTATTGATCTCCTGCTGACCCCCAAAGAGCATCAATTAGACCTAGACTGTAATGTCATGTGATCTCCAAACTGTGCTGGAAAGATTAGAGCCCTGTCTGGCCTATAAAATAGTTTAATTAACACTTCCAGAGTTACCAGATTTGATGTGCTGAAGAGCAGTTCCTAAGTTTCTGTCTGTCCCCAGCTCATTAAGTATTGAGGAAGGCAGAAATAGTAAAGGGTGAAATCCAGATCTCATTCATTCCTTGCTCAGGCAAGGCTTGCAGTTCATCCCACAATAAATTGTACTGGGAAATCAGAAGCATTTCTTCCTTGGCAAGGAATCTGTATTCAATAATTGAAGCATCCAGGATATGGCCCGCAGATTTTAGGATAAATTAGCATCATATTCTATCTAAATCATCCATCATGAGTAAATGATCTGACACTATAATCTCCTTTTGATGCCTGTATATAACTCCTATTAATATTGAAGGAGGTTACTGGGGTACAGAGAGCAAGGACAAGATTACTATTGCAGGGAATTGGGAAAGAAATGAAACAGTGCCGTTGATCAAAGAAACTTGGCCCAAGCTTATAAACATCTAATGTTACGACTAAGTCTTGTTAAATTAAATCTCCTACTATGGCTAAAAATTAATTAGGGTATCTATTTGCATTAGTAACCTTTTACAGTTGTTTTCAGTTTGTTACAGAAAATTACTGGCATCACTGTGGGTTTGGCTATCTGATAGAAGGCATGGACAGGAACACATTCTTTGAGATTGATGTGCTGAACAGTTTTAAGTCATTACGCTAATGAACAAACCCCAATATTACATTATGTTTCCACTCTCCTATTGGTGTTAATTTTTAAGAAAACCAGTCAATCTAATCTAAAAGATCTCTTGTTTGCTGATGATAAATGGGCCAGTGAAGTCTCGTAAGAGCAGTTAAAAAAATTTCATTATCATGTAACAGGCTTTTACAGTGGATTTTAAACATTTAAGAATGTTTCAAACAGCTCTGTTCTATTCCCAGCAAAATTTCTGGTGCAGGAACAAAATCCAAAGTATTTCTCAGCTACTTTAGCATGCATTTCAAGGAGACTGGATGCCTGAAGGAGGACAAACCCTCCAGCATATGTCTCACAGCCTGCAGCTGTTGTAGGAAACAGCTGGTTATAGGGAAGGATGCTCCCAAATTGCTTAGCTCACACTGTGTTCTGTGACATCCTGGAGAGTGGAGGTTCCTTAATTTCGTGTGAACCCCTTAATCATAATCAGTAGGCTCCCTTGCTTTATTGTGATTTTTAAAAAAAATAAATCTCTCCTAAATAAGAAATATGCTTTTAGCACTAATTGTGAATTAGACCTAATTAATAGCACTCATCTGTCAGGTAACCTCCTGGCTCAGGAGGCCGTGCCTCGGGCTAGCTCTTTGCATATAGGTCTGCCCCGGGTAAGAGGAAGGCAAACAGTCTGACACTTGCACAGCAGCCCTTTCTTCTTAGGCTCTCTCACACTGATATCTAAAGTGGGTCAAGTGAGCAGGGACAGAATGTGTTGAAATTTTTAGTGTGGAGTGAAGGAAAGGATCTCCATCTCAAGGAAACTCATGTGTGCTAAAGCTTTTCAGTGATTGGAAGCATCTTTTAAGGGAAAGGGGCAGTTGGTGCAGATAAGAAGAGCCCTGAACAGCAAAACACTAACCTGAGTGAGACATACCTGGCATGCTCATGTTCTTGTCCCTCTCAATTAAAGGTGGAGACGATTGGAGATGCCTACATGGTGGTAGGTGGGGTCCCAGTGCCTGTACCCACTCATGCTGAGCGAGTTGCTAATTTTGCCTTGGGCATGATAATGGCAGCCAAAGGAGTACAGAACCCAGTTTCTGGAAATCCTATCCAAGTAAGTTAACACAAAGGTGCATGTGTGTCTGCCTGCTTCTTGTGCTAAGCTTCTGGTTAACGTATTGCAGCAGCACCTCAAAGAGCTGCTTCTGACTCCTCTGTGGCTTTGGGCAAGGCCCACATAGGCACATTTTTAATGAAGAGCCTCTCCCTGTGGATATTTGATATCGTACTGGTGTCCAGTGTTGTGTTGAGATGAACTTTTAGGTGGCTGGATAGCATTGAGAAAGATGTTAAATAACAAGTGACATTTTTGGGGGGTGTTTTATGTCTTTGTAAAGATTCGAGTTGGGATCCATACAGGTCCTGTCTTGGCTGGGGTTGTTGGAGAAAAGATGCCTCGTTACTGCTTGTTTGGAGACACGGTGAATATCGCTTCCCGCATGGAGAGCCACGGTGTCCCGAGCAAAATTCACCTGAGCTCCAGTGCCTATCAGTGAGTAACTGCGGGGGAAACGTCACCTGTTCAAATCCATGCTGAAATCCACTCCCTTGGCAGCTGCACCTTTCAGTGTAGATGGTGCTTAGTCGCTCATTTAAGCAGCTTGTAAAGGAAAATCACTGCTTGTAAAGAGTTTGATTTTTTCTAATTATTCCAAAGGTACATATATATAGAAGCAGAGGTTTGAGAGTTTCTATCCTAGAGAGCAAAATATTAAAAAAAAAAAAAAGTGATAGCTTATTTGGAAGTACTGATAAATTGATGTAGATGATAGAAAGACAGTCAGAACATTTAGAACATTTAATAACAAAGGCTTTAAAATCTCTCTGAGCACCATAATTTGTAGTGAAACAGTTTACACTTACTAAGGATTAACTGCTTAAACAGCTATCCTCTTCATGCTGTAATTTACTTTCCAGAAACTCATGTTTGTAAAAATTAATACAACATTTTCAGGAACTTTATGTATGCATAAAGTTGGTATACAAGAGTGGAAGCAAAGACAAACTACAAAGGAAGGAGCACAGCAGCATCATCTGGGCACATAGGAATGGTGTTGTGAAAATGAGAACTCAGCTGGCACTGAAATGGGCAACAAAGTTCAAAGGCAGTCAGAGGAGCTCCTGCAATGTTAGAATATAAATAGAAACATGGACCTGCTGTGGCAGGTGACTCAGTGACAGTGCCCTGAAGAAAGGCTGAGTTACTCAAGGTCTCTCTTGCCTTGGTCTTCACTGATGAGATCTTCAAGGTCCCTGCACCAACCGTCAGGGTTCAAGGAGCAGGTGAACTATGAGTATTGGAAGAGGATCAGATCAGGGGTCTTTTGAGACACCTCAGTCTACAGAAATGCGTGAGAGCAGAGGGCTCTGAGGTAATGAGAGAGCTGGATGATGGCACTGCAGAGCTGCTGGCTGTCAGCTTTGGAAGGCCCTGACTGTCAGCACTGTAGCAGCTGAAGGAAGACAGATGCTACAGCTGTCTGGAAAAAAAAGGGTGACAGGGTGAAACTGTAGGCTGATCAGCCTCATGTCAGTCCCAGTGAAAATCAAAAGTCTGTTTTTGGACACATGAAAAAGGCAGTTTGGAATAGCAAGTCCGGATGTAAAATAAATGAGTAAGTCATGCTTGAGGGACCTGATTGCCTTCTCTGATGAAATGACTCAGGATTATTCTGTTGAGTTGATAGTGGCTGCCTCAGTTCTTAATTTCTATTTACCGGTCAATAAGAACCCTCCACCCTACTGAGGTATTTGACTATGTGAACCATTAATTTTTGATCAGGCTGTATGTGTAAAGCTATGAAAGCACAGCAGGCTTGAATAAACAGTTGAAACAAATCCTCAGTTGCTCACGAATTGAGACTTTTCCCCAGACTGTTGTGATTTGATCACTCAGCTCTTTTAAAACATCAGTGTCACCTTTTCTTGTCTTGAATTTTCATGTGTCATTCTGCTTCTCATACTTTAGGTGCCTAAAATACAAGAATTTTGAGATTACTGAAAGAGGAGAAATAGAAGTAAAAGGCAAAGGGAAAATGCACACGTACTTCCTCATTAGAAATAAATCTGCAACTGAGAATGAGATTATGGGAAGGCCTATGAAAGATTTAGATTCTGGCCATGAATCTCTTCAGTCCTTTCCAGAAGGCAAGACTAAAACAATACCAAGTTCTCATCAGCCAGGTAGAGTCAACTTGACACATATTTTCCTCCTTCAACAAATGAATGTTAATACAATCCAATTACATGTCCTTTTGTGTTCTTCTTTCAGCTACTCAGACTCAGCCAGAAAAGGAGCAGACCCCAGCTATTGCAATGAAGTATGTTGATGGCCCCACAGATGCACAAAACAGCCTCAAAAGAAGAGATCAGATGAAAGTTGGAGATTTAACAGGTAGTTATTTGGTTACCATCTCACAAAGACCACAGAACTAGGAAGTAACTGAGGCTCCTGAATAACCATTGTTTTACTCAAGCCAGAAATTCATGCCAACATATACACTTTACACATTACTCTTCTGCACACTCTTTAGGGCCAGACAAATTTCACCTTTGGAGCAATCCCAGGTGTTGACTGTGCGCTAGGGAGAAAGAAGCTGACAGAGCTGTCAAACCCCAGAGCCCTTCTGGCAGTGCAAATAGAATGGATAAACAGGGACAGACCCATGAACTGTTCAAGTACACATCTTTTCCTAGAAAAAGTGTAGTTATGGGGGAGCCTCAGCAACCCAAGAGAGACCTCAGTCCTCAAGCCAGACTGCTGCAGGAGTCAGAAGGAGTTATTGCCATGCCCATGTTCTGTGACCAAAGTTCATTCTCCTTTGAAGCAGCTGATACTGAGAGATAACAGATTTGATGCCATAACAACCTAATCTAATTCAGCAAGTCTTCTAGTTCTGTGTTTTGTGAATTTTATACAGACTAAATATGTTGTCGCTAATTACTAGAAAATATTTTACTGCCTTCCCTCCCACCTGCTTAGATGTGGTAGTTAATCCAGTATGTGGTGTGCTGACAAACAGAAACCTCTCTGGTCCTTAAAAACTCACACTGCAGGCGTGTTTCCTTTCAGGCAAAACTTGTGATTCCAAAAGCGATGGGAGTCTCCATGGCAACCAGCATGCAGATGATGGTCCTCATCCTCCAAACCAGGGAAGAGTCAAACCTGCTGCTGAAGAGCCACAGAATAGAAATGTTCGCTCCAATTTTTGCACTTTACTCTAAGTTTCTTACTTTTACATTAAACAGAGTAATTTTATTATGATTTTGTGCATTTTGCTGTTATGGGACTGATTTTGTATGAGTACCACATGATTTTGTAAAAAAAAAAAAAAAGAAAAAAGACATTTCATCACAGTTTTCAGTAAAAATAAAACCGTGGAGGAAATTTTTTTTAATCAACCTACATGGGCCATATAATACTCCCAGTGGAGAAAGAAACCCTTGCAAGATGCTTTGAAGATGCATTTTCAGCCTGTGCTACATCTTTGAATATCCCTGTGTAAAAATCATGTGTTGGTATCTGATGCAGCAATCGAGAAAGAGGTGACTCATCCAGCTAGAAATAGTCCTACTCAAATGAGCACATGCCATAAAAGAAACATTCCCTGAAGTGACCATCTGTCTTGACTCCAGCACAGCCAACAACTTCCCCACGTAAGGTTGGGAGAGTTCCATCTACGTTTTAACTGCAATAACAGCTTAATCTCTTAACAGGCCTTTTGTTGGGTAAAGGCATCATGAAGTGCAGAATAGATCTAAAACAACCTGTATTTTTGCATCCTGAAGAAAGAATAATGTGTACTTGATAGCACCCAACAGCAAAAAGGAGCGGTGTGATCTCTGAACCAGCCAAACACGCTGTGCATAGAAGGACATGGAAATGGGGGAGTTACAAAGCATTGGATTTGTCACAACACTGAAGGACTGTTCGAGGCCTACAACCTATGCGAGACCTTCAAATGAGTTTCAAGTTTATTTCTCATTTTGTCACCCCAGCTAAACAGAAAAACAAGTTTCAGGACTGCAGAAGGAGACTGTCAGTGATGGAATTAATGTTGCTAATATCATTGAAAACAACAGCATTCAAGATCAGCATTATTTACCTGGTGTCAGAGGCTGCTCAGCTGAAATACTTCCACGGTGATATATTCTTAGATTACGCCTGATCAGAAATGGCAGAGAAAAACTGAAGTTCATCTGTCAGGGATTTCAGACAGAGGAGCAAAAATACAGTGGGTATAAAGGTTGTAGACAATTTGGTGCATCATAAATCGTGCTCTCACTCCTATAAATGGAGCCTGGAGTAGGTGGGTGGCTTTGACAGAAGATGTGCCCCGCACACTGATTTATTACCTCTGGGTGTGGATCCATCAACTAAGGATGCAGGCATGAGACCAATGTGAACTTTGAGCAAGAACTCACTGGAGAAGGTGATAATGTTACTCCTCTCTAACAGTCTGGAGCATCACATTTCCACCTCTGTGTCTGCAGCAAGAGCGAGGCTCTTTAAACGCCAGACAAAGAGCCAAGACTGATGAAAGGCATCTCCTCCTCTTTATAGTATAGCCAGATGAAATTTCACCTGGTTGGATTTTTTTTCAAATCTGAGGCAGGAGCTCCATAGTCCAGGAGCTCTGTCTATACGAGCAATTAGTGCAATTAGAGCAGGAGAGGAGGATGCACAGAGTGAAACCATCGGTGCTGTTCTCCACACCAGAGTGTTCCAGGGGATTTGCTAGGTGTGGTCCCATGCAATGAATACCTGTTAGCTTTTGGAGCACCTCATAAGCACATCTTCTAACTTAGTTTCATCCGGAAGAGATCCATTTGTGTGCTGTGAGAGCAGCTTTCTCAGCAGTGAGAAACAAAGTATGGTAAGCGGGTTTGAGCAGGAAATTCACTCAGGAGTGTACACCTGACTGACTGAAATGCAGTTGTAGGCACACCGTGTAACAGGAGGACTTTTCACCATACATCTGAGCAGCATCATTCAGGGAGTTCAGTTTTATGAATGGAAAGCTTTACTTATTTATTTGGATTTTGTTATCCAGGTATTGTTCATTATTTTGGCAAGGGAGAGATCTACTGTATGTTGATGCTGCATCTAAGGGTTATAACTGTTGAGTTCGGTATAAAGATTTCAAACACTGGATTCTGTGCTACCCTCAGACACCAATCTAGATATCACCTTCACCTTGGTAACTCCTCCCCATTGTCCCAGTGCTCATGGCTCTGTGCTTCTGTAGTACAACCGTAGCTTTAAGAACACTTTCCTGAAGAATGAGAATATCTGATTTCTCTCTCACTTACAATGATGTAAAAGTGAAGTACCAGTTAAATCAGCACTATCCCAGTGACTGAAGTCAGGAAGGAGCTCTGACAAGACTTTTATGTCTCCAGCCTAGAGACGTGTTTCAGTACTCTTGACTAATCGTGCTGATGGAACGGAGAACAAATGGCAGTGGAGGACTGTCATTATTGGTATTTGCTGTGGACGTAAAAGCCACTTTAGTCCCGAGCACAAGTGTGACACAGGAGTGTACATCTCTCAGTGGCCAGTGTGAATGCAGCAGGGATGCTCCTTCTGTCTCTGCTGCTCTTGCAGTCCCACAGCTGTGTGGCTGAACAGCACTGGCCACTTCTCTGAAAAAAAGGATTTCCAGTTGGAAACGGTCCAGCCAGTCTGGCCACCAGTGAATAGGGGCTGGTATGCATTCTGGGGTTAAATATAGGTATGTTAGAGAGTAGTTTTAGGTAGAAGCCCAGAGCTCCTCTGAACTTGTGTGGATCATCTTGGGAAGAAGAAAGAAAAGAACCGTGGCTTAATTGCTGCCAGCATCTCTCTGTCCTTTAACACTTGCTTTGCTTAAACCTGTCCTTGCACTGAAAAAACTATGGATGTTTAATATTGGAATGTTTTAATTGCCAGTAAGTGCTCCATGGTAAGTTACTTCATGCTTTACTGTGGTAAAAATGATGTGCTCAGTGGTTTCTCTGTGGCATCTGCTAAAATCTGGTTCTCCTGGAGGTGCAGAGCTGGGGCAAATCTGCACAACTGCTTCTAAAAACTAATGTGCCTGTGCATCATCGTGTGTTCTTGAATCTGTAGGCACTGCTAAAGACTGAAAAATGTAATACAGAAATAAATCTTTTCATTAATATACCTACTGCCAGCTAGCAGTGACTACTTTGATTCCTTTTCCCTTCTGCCTTTTCTGTCCTCTTTTTCCTCTAGGCCTACAAAAGTGCACGTTCTTTGTGTCAGTCATGTATCTACAGTGAATTGACACAAAAAGGGTGGAGGAAGAGAACTGCTGCTTCATGGAAGATGAAGCTCAGAAAAATTAGAAGTTGAGACTTCTGAAAGCCTTCGAAAGCATATGGATTCCCAAATCCCATTAAATCTGGTGCTAAAACATTAACTGTAAAAGTCTGGGTATCTTAAAGGTCCAGGGGCCAGATTTTTCGAAGACTTGTGTTACTTTCCTACATGAAAACAACTGGATTTAGGTGCTTAACTGAGCACATACGCAGTGTTTAGTTCCCAAAAATGATGCTTTCCTTAAAACATTTAAAAAGCATTTCCCTGTAAAGCCTTCTAAAATGCCTTCTAAAATTTCTTACTAAATTTTCCAAACTGGAACCTCATTTGCTGGAAGTCATTAATTCGTTACTTCTGACATTACAATTCAACTCTGTATGGATCCAAGCTGAGCATAAAAATACACAAATAACATAGCAGTGAAATTGAAATTATTACTTCAATGGTGAAAATATATTAGAAGTATACTTGAATACAAAATAGCATGGTGAAATTCAAAACAAAAAAAAGAACGCAGATTTGCATAGAAGTATACAATATCATGGAAAATCCAGAGGGGATTTTTTTTGCAACAAGTCTCTGCTTTCACCTTAGAAAATTCAAAACTTTTAAGAGCAGACAGTGAGATGAAAATCTTCCTTAAAGTTAACTGTATAAACATCTACTATTCCTGCATTCTCTATACAATATTCAATCATCAGTGCTTCCCGTACATAAAGAAATAGCAGTGTGCATAATTTTGATTCCATAAATAGTTGTAATCAAAATAAACACATGGAATGCTATCTTTACTCATACAACTAGACTAACAAGCACTGCTCATTTTTATAAGCTGTCTGTAGTTCTCTCTCACGTTTATTTTGCACCTGCTTGCTGAATTTCTGCTAATGATTTTTGGTCCGAGCTGTGCTAAGAAGCCATCCCTGAAAAATTCTGATATTCCCAGTCCTTCCTATTTTGACTTGGTGTCCAGCCTTTAGTCTCCAGCTGGATGAGCACAACGAGTTGGAAGCAGATTTGTAGTCACATTTTCATACCAGCAAGTACTTACTCTCCTGTGCTCTGCTAGAGGTGAACTCACCCTTACTCTCCTGTGTTCACCTGTTAGAGGTGAACTCCAAACGGAAATAAACTCATTGCCAAGCTTTGCAGAAATTCAGGGCAACATTAACTGACTCTGTAACACCTCCTTGACTTCGCTGTATTAGCACTGTGAAGTTTGAAAGCTTTACCTACAGAGGAAACCTCACAGGCTCTTTGATAGTCTTTATTTTGTCATTTGCATCAGACACATTTCTGTCAAGGGAATCAGCCAACACACGGTTTCTGCTTTTTGTGACAAACACACCAAACCCAGCTTCAACGCCCTGTTCACATCGGTCCTGAGCTGAGGACTCCTTGAGGCATGCTGCACAGAAGCACTTTGTGGAGGTACCTTTGCTTTCTGTGGTTTCATCTCAGTGTCTGGGCTTCCAGCTGGCTTTGTTGTGGCTCCCATTTCCGTGCTGAACATTGGGCCAGTGACCCGAAACGTGGCTGAGTGATGCTCTGTGGGCATCCTGCCACAGCGTTTTGCAGGAGAGGAACCTGACACACAGCTATCACTTAAGGCCAATTTATCTCGGGAATCAATGGGCCTTTAAAAATTCACCAGCTCACATATCCTTTTCAGTGATGGTCATTAGATGTTTTGTGCTCTGATTTTGTGGGCTTTTGAGAGAACCTTCCTTTTCAGCAAATGATGACATATCCATTGGTAAGAAGAAACTCACAGCCTTTACTTTACCCCTGGAGAAAAAAAGGAGAAATCATTATGAGGATTACAAATGTATAAAACATGCAGAGAAAGTAAAAAAAAAAAAAAAAAAAAAAAAAAAAAAAAAAAAAAAAAAAAAAAAAAAAAAAAAAAAGCAACCCAGCAAGCAAAAAGTAAATGCTTTCAACCCTTGCACGCTACTGGAGGCAGGATTTCATGCCGTTCACATGGTCATCCCAAAGGACCAAGCACGGTCCTGTCTGCTGGAAGCATCTGCCTTTTCCCACCGAGTCTCACTTCGCTCTATCACTGCCTGGCCTGTGTGTACAAAGCTGTGTGTGCACAGAACCCTGGGGCTGCATGTGCACCCACAGAGACCCTTCGGTACTCTTAGTATAATAGCCCTGAAAAGAGTTCTCAGCCTCTCTTATCCTGTATTTAAATATTTAATGGTGTTTTTCATTTACCAAACACAGTGGGAATCCCTTGGTATGAATAATGCTTTAGCATATATGAATTAAAATATTTTAGACATGCAAATTAGAGATGATTTGTTAGCAGTGCTGGTTTTTTATTATTTGGATGCAACTGCATTCTATACAAATTCAAGGTGATACTTCTACAGAGTTAATTATAAAGCAAAAACATTCATATCACGTACAGGATTATAGCTTTGGAGCAAAATGTGAGGAAGCTACAATAAACAAGGAATAGGAAAACCTGACATGAACCAGCAGGCTGGGAAGCAAAAATGTCATCCTTGTAAAAAATTAAGCTTAATAAGCTTGCTGAACTAATTGCTAGAAATTACCTTACTAGTGAAAAACTAACCAAGACTGGTGTCTGTGTCAGACATTTGGGTATGTTACAGAAGCACCCACCATTAAGACCATAAAAGATGTTAAATTGTTTTTGGTGTAAGAAACACAAAGCTTCATGCTTCAGGATATCAACCAGCCTACTGAGGGGGTGAGGTGAAAAGCTCTCTCCACAGCCATTTCTCCTCCTGAAGCAGCCAGCAGTGAGTGCACATGAGTCAGTGTTCAGCTTGGCAAGGCAGCTCTAACGACAGCGATAAAATCGTCAGCGCTGTCGTTTGGCCACGGGGCACCCGGTAGGTCCCCAGGCATTCGATGTAACAGATCTGTGCTGCTATTTTGATTGCTTTGAAAGCTCTTTCCCCTCATGAGCAAGCAGCAGCATTTGCCATTGCCGCCCCGTTCCTGCACGCTGCCCCTGTGTTTCCGACCACGCACACCTTCCACGTGAGCTGGCTCGAGGGCAAACCCCCTGGAAGCGTTCGTGTGCACCCACAGTCTTGAGTTTCCCTGGACCCAGTGGAGCGTGCGCAGAAATCCAGAGTTACAGGGTCAGGGTGCTTTGGAAAATGACACGAGTTCCCTGCCAGGGACTAAATTTAGGTGTCTAATTGCTGTAAAACGTCTGACCCTGAAATGTCCTTATAAGAAGACCCAGGTGCCTCTGAAAGCTTGGCCTCGTTGTCCCTGCAGCCTCTCAGACAGGAGCTGGGCCCCACATCAGCTTTGCACAGGGAGGGCAAGGGGCTGGGCACTGGTCTGCTCTGAGGATTTAGGGGTACAGAATAAAAGCTGTTGTGATGTGCCATGCACAGGTACCTCTACACATGTGACACAATCCACAGCAGGTGTCACCTGCCCCAGGACATGCCTGGGCAGGTGGGCAGAGCCATGGACTTCTCCCTGCTCAAACACATGCTCTGAGGCCATTTGGACTGTTTTCCTTTTGAGCACAGCACGATTGGGCTGAACCCAGGAATCAGCATGAATTCCCAGGGTGGATATATCAGCAACAGGATGTGGCTGGGCTATCATATATCACAGTCTCATTACTGCTGGTTCTACCTGTGGTTGTTGTCCTGTGTTGGAAAGCTTCTCATCAATGAGCAGAGACACTCAGGCCTGGTCCAGCAGCCATTTCACTTAATTTAGAAGCTGTCCTGACACTACTTTTTTCAAGGCCGAAACCATTAACTTGTAATGCTTCAGTTACAAGGGAGATATGATACAGTACAACTAAATGCATGAGCCACAGTAATCACACTTCTAAAGGCATAGTGCAGAGTTCCTTGGTATTTCCATGCTTTTTGTGCAAAGTTTAAAAATCTCTTTCAAGCTTAGCTTGTCAGAACATCACACTGATCTGCAAAACTCTGCCCGACTTTAACAGAGCAAAGATTTAAGCCCCTTTCTCTCTCCCTCAACCTCTCTTCCTAGAGCAAATTTAACCTGCTACCACTGCCAAACCTCACGCATTGCAGGGAGGAGAAGGACAACTTTCTCAGAAGAGATCTCCAATCTGTTCATGGCCCATATACATTCAAACAACAATTTTGCTGATAACATACTAAAACCCAGAGCAAAGTCCATATATCTTATTAGGGGAAACCCATGACCAGCCCAGGCAGGTGATGCTGTGAAGGCAAACCAAACCTACCGGCACTTACAGACATGCTCCTGAAACAGCTTAATGTTTCTGGAGTGGCTGTAGGAGAGACAACTGGCTGGTGATTTTTCAAGCCCTTTCTCCTCTTCCCTGCTGAGCTGTGCTGCAGCAGGAGGGGCCAGAGGCTGGGCACTGCCTGGCACCTCCGGGAGCCCATGGCTCCTGCCAGCCCAGTGGGACCTTGTGCTGGAAGGAGCAGGAGGTGGGGAGACGGTGGGGTAGCGTCTCACAGTCATGGCAGTATCTGAGAAGAAGAGAAAAAAGCAGAGCTAGAAACAATAACAATAACAACAACAACAATAATAATAAAATGACAGTTCAGATATCCTCAATGTATCTTTGCAGAGTGACTTTTTACATGGGCATATAGTGACAGAACAAGGGCGAGCAGTTTTAATCTAAAGGAGGGAACATGAGACTTTAGGAGGTGAGACACTGGAACATGTTGCCCAGAGAAGTGGGTACCCCATCCCTGGAAGTGTTCAAGGCCAGAAAGAATGAGTCTTTGAGCAACCTAGTCTAGTGGAAGGTGTCCCTGTCCATGGCAGGGTTGTTCAAACTAGATGAGGTTTAAGGTCCCTTCCAACCCCAAATGATCTATCATTCTATTTTTAATCACTTTTTGGGGGGCTCAAAAATATCTTGTATGTGGTGAAGCAGAGAGGCAGAGGAGGTCAGACAGCCCCTTTGCGTCCCACCCTTTGCCCTAGAAGGCAGCTGGAGAGGGAGAACCACAGGGTTAGAAAGCACTTTGCAGTTTTCCCACTTCCTAAAAGACCAGGGAGCTATTCCCAAGCTGACCACATCCATACCTCCAGCAGCCCCTGTCTGACGCCTTCAGGCTGGTAACCTGGCCACTGGGTCAGTGGGGTTGGCAACAAGCACCATTCCATCACAGCACCCCTCTGGCTGCACATAAATCCACTAGTGCTGGTCAGCCTCTCATCTTATTCCTTCACACAGATTTGTCTCCATGAAAACTTGTGGGGCTGTTTCTCCAATACTTCTCACCAAGCAACATTTTGCTCTAATTCCCACTTCATTAATTCCTCCAGAAATCCCAACCAGACTTCTACAACTGAGGAAAACCTCCGTTTTTCTCCTCTGATGCAACTGTGAAGAAAATGTATTTCTATATATTGACCCCTCTCTGCCTCAGTGAGAGCTAACTGCGTTATCAGCAAAAAATAAACTGCACACCTGGCGTGATGTAAGCAGCCAACCCAGCATTATTTGTTACTACTTGTAGCATTTTTCTCATCTTTTACTAAGGCAGGATGGGTTATGGCACGGTTACAAGTGCTGGCCCTTTTCTGCCTGGAACAGGCATGTGGAGGAGAGTCCACGCCTGCGAAAACCCGAAGCAGAAAGTCAAATTCTGCTTACGCAAACCGAACTCTTTGAGTTGAGTCCTTTGTTTGAGGCAGCAGCAAAAATACTTCACTAAGCTCAGCTGGGGGGATGCACCCTAAAAAGCCCACGGAGCAAGACACGCAGTGCTGGTGCATTCGGTGTGAGCACAGAGCGAGGCCAGAGCACTTCCATGGAGTTAAGCAGACAGCCAGCTGGCAGCTCATCCCCCGTCCCAGCGGACAGCGCACAGCCGGGCTGGCACATCCTGCAAGGCAGTGCCGGGGTGCCACGGACAGCCCCGGACAGCCCCAGACAGCCCCACTCAGTACCTGTCTGCTCCCTCGGCGCCGGAGCGGGAGCGGCCGCGGCGCTTCCCTGCAGGGATGCTGGGGATGCAGCCGGTCCTTCCCCCTCGCTGCCGAGGCGCCTCACACCGTTCCCATGTCCTCCTGCCGCCCCTCTCTCCGCCTGCACAGCTCTCTGCCCGCAGCCCTGCAGCTCTCCCTTCAGGGCCCTGTTTTCCCTCTCCAGCTTGTTGATTTGGGAGCGCATCTTGCGGATGAGCTGCAGGAGGTGCGTGTTCCCCTCCATGCCGCCCCGCCAGAGCCCCTGCCCTGCAGAGCGGCTCCTCAGCCGGCCGCGGGCAGACCTTGCCCTTAAAAGCCTCTGGACAATGGGAGGCCCTCCCCGCACGGGCCAGATCCCGGCGCTGGGAGGGCCGGACCGAGCTGTCAAGCTGCTAAGACAGGGCCATGATTTATTCATTGGGGGCTCGCGTTTCAGAGCAGAGCTGGCCTGTCCCCACCGCACAAATCACTGTCAACACGGGATCGCTGCCCCAGCGAAAACCCGCCCGCCCCTCGCCTGCCGCTTGGTTGTCTCCGCACGACCGAGGACAGAGCCCATTTCCTTTGGTTTGCCCAAAAAGGCCAGTGATCACTTCCACGGCAAAGAGAGATGGCTGTCCTTTTGCTGGGCAGCAAATCATCTCTCCGTTAACACCAGGTGAATTACAGTTTTTCTCTCTGTGCATCTGGAATTTCAATCCCAGAATTAGCAATTTCTCACGGGGAAATTAAATTTCTAAAGGAAAGCTGATACAGTGCAAGAACCCCGCTTATTAATGACATATGCCAACAGCTGTGATGGACAAGCAGGTACACCAAAGCTCTCCTGGACGGCTGCAGCAGAGCCTGGGCCCTCTCTGGGCACCCAGGGAGGCTCGTTGGAGTGGAGCGCCTGCACGAGCATCCCAGGAGTGTAACGAGAGACAGACCAGGCATGATTCTTGCATTAGCAAAAGAAACACAATCCCCCGTATTTCTCTCATCACCTGGTCCCTAAAGCCATCTTTCTGCTGGCAGTAAGATGCAAAAATATGCGGAGCAGTCTTCCCACTCCCCAAAACCTACTTAAAAATACAGAACTGAGAATGCCAGAAAGCCGACAGGGAAATAATTTAACACACCTTTTGCTTTGAGGCCATTCACTTCCCAATAGCTCAACAGTGACTCAGGAATATCTGAGAGAGGAAAAAAATACTTTCAGCTGTGTGCATTTCCCCATTCTGTTGCTGGAGGCTGGGGGAAGAAAGGAAAACTGTTGTAAGATGCTTCAAACAGGAGATGACTCAGTTTTACTTTTTCCAGAGGTGTCAGAAGGGCTGTCGTGAAAAAGCCAGTGGGTCCACGGGGAGGTGCTGCTGCCCAACAGCTACTGGGAAATTGGACAGAAACTGCTGGAATTGCGACAAAACCAGCTATGGAGGTGAAGGCATGTCCTGGGGCATGTCCCCATGTGAGCAGTGCTGCCTGCTTGGAGCAGCACCCTCAGAAAGTGCTTCACAAGGGCAAAGTGGTTCCCATAGGCCATGCTGTGCTCCCTGCCCCGCTGACCTAGAGCCCCGTGCTCTGCACAGCAAGGGCACCTGCGACTTGCTGCAGGAAAACACTGATTTTTCCAGGGACCCAGGCACAGGGCTGGGCACTGGGAGCCACTAGAGTCACTGGCAGCCCTGCTGTTACCTCCTAGGAACCTCTCCAGAGGGCTCTGCATGGTTCAGATTGCATGCAGAGGGGTGAAACAATGTGAGTTCTCAGGCTGCAGATGAAGCCCACAGCACCCATGCATTTGACTTGGGCTTGGACCCAGGCTTAAATGGCAGTGTAGGTGCCCCTGTGCTGGGGATAATGTTTAGGGATGGGTCTATTTCTCCAGCAAACAGACCAGGCACTGGAGCAGTGAGAGCACCCCTGTGTAATTATAATATTGCTGCTGATTCTGCAGCTGGCAGGTTTGGCTGGGCAGGGGACACTTACCAGCTCAGCACTTAGCTTATCCCAGCTCCAGCTGAAGACAACTGCTCCTCTCGTCCCATGCCTGCTGCTCCTCTGGAACCAGACTGGAGCAGGCATAGACCTTTTGATGCACCAGAAATGTCTGAGGAAATGACTTTTGTCTTGTAACTTTGTGCAGTTGCTCCTGCTGCAAGGGCCAGATGACTCAGGAGTTTTGGACAGTGAAAACCTGGCAAAGCTGCCTTGGCCACCGGTGTGTTCCCTGTAAGAACAAAGAGCTCCATGCACCCAACCTTGTTTTCTGTAAATTCACTGGCGTCCAAGATGTGTGCTTACCCTGCCAGCTCCTGGATGCTGCTGCTCTGTGTGCCACGGGTGGGAAACATGCTGGCTGCCTCTTAGCCATGACACACTGGCAGGCTGCAGATTTCGGCCGAGTGTATCTTCAGCGTGTCTTCCTGCGCCTCCTGCAGACACCTATAGCTGTGTGGGTTTTGCTATAAAACACTTCAAGTCTTTTAACAGAAAGGGCAATTTCTCACACCTGAGATGCTTTGGCAAGTTGTGCTTGGTAGGATACCGACCCAGGTAAAACTCTTTTCACCCTCAGTCACATCCAAAGCTCTCCACTAAGAAGAATAACCAAACACAGAGTTTCTGGCAGCTGCTGGGCTCAAGGAACCCCACAGCAATATCTGTGTGTGGCTGCTGGTGCGTGTACTCTGTCTCAGTGGACTGTACAAACTGCATACCAAACAGTACTGCAGCAGAAAACCTGTAAACAAAACACAGAAACCTTGTGGAGCATCTTCATCCAAAACGTGGGGAGCTCAGCTCTGTATCCTGCCCTGCTCAGCACGGTGGCATGCAGTAGCTGTGTGTGCACGGCTGCTGTAGGGGCTCCCTGGGGAAGGGCTGCACCGAGAGCACTGAGGGGACAGTGTGAAAACTGCCACCAGCAGGAAACAGCACCTGCACAGCCACCACCACTGCTGAACAGTTTTTGTAGCCGTCTCACTTGCCAAATCCCTCTTGCTCCCCTGAGGTTAGAGAGACAAAAAAATCAAAAAGGACTCATTGCTACTCTAGTATGACGATTTCTTTTTAGCACATCACTACATTTTGTCCTGGGAAAATCCATCAGCAGCAGGTGTGTGGATATTCTCTATGACATGCTGCAGCTGGAGGTGTGTCCTGCCTCCCAGTGGCACGGGAGGCCCTGTGCAAAAAGACAGAGCCTCCCTTCTCTGGAGCTAAACCCGACCAGTGGAGCACAAGTGCTGGCATGGCATCTCCAGCCTCTCTGGGACAGGACGGGGGAGAAGCACAGCAGCCTGTTGGCCCCAACAGGAAATCTTGGGGAATAGAACAGCTCACAGGTCCATCATCCCAGCACCAAACCTGAAGCTCAGATCTCTGTCAGGGCTGAAGTCTCCCGGGAAGGTTTGCTGTTAATCAGCCTCGAATGTCAGCAGCACTGGATTTATGCATCCTATAAAAAATTACCGAGCAAAGGCGTAACAGCAGCTCTGGTCAGGGTCAATGTCAAACCCTTCCAATTCTCACTGTGCAAGAACATCACTGTGCCCTGAGACCTTGGCCCAGTCTCCCAAGTTTGCTGGTCACATCTGTGTTTAATGCAGTTTCCTGGCCATGCACT
Source organism: Machaerirhynchus nigripectus (assembly GCA_013397975.1). Classification (NCBI taxonomy): domain Eukaryota; kingdom Metazoa; phylum Chordata; class Aves; order Passeriformes; family Dicruridae; genus Machaerirhynchus; species Machaerirhynchus nigripectus. The sequence continues at coordinate 2,563,525 of VZRQ01006262.1, forward strand.
CCCCGGGGAGGGTGCTGCTCTCAGCCCAGGTCCCCAGCCTGTGTTCACCCACCCAGGAGGTCCATCCCTGCAGGGCCAGCGCTCCTTCCTCGGGCCAGCCCTGACTCCTTGCCAGAGCTGAGCTGCCACAGCGAAGGCAGGGACAGGAGCTCGCACCAGTTTCTGCAGCAGCGCTTCAGGCTTTCACCAGGGCAATCAGCTAATTATTCACTGACTAGATTCATTACAGGGCTGTTTGGAGCACCCCCGGTTTCATCTGTGGGAGTAGCTCCCCTTCCTCTGAGCTGGCACCACCCAAACAGAGGAACCTGGAGGCCCGTTTTGGTATGTTCCCACAGATACAAATGCCGAAAAATATCCATTCTTATTCTGAAAAGCGTGGCTTTTGGGTCTTACCTATTTCACCGCCGAAACCTGCTATTCCTAAGCCCTTTCTGAACGACAAGGGTGAGGTGTGCTGCTGCTGGGACACCCGTGTGGGAAGGTGCCAGTGCTGCCATGCCAGCAGGCAGGTGTCCCCCAGAACCACAGCCCAGCTCGGCTGGGAAGGAAACTCCCTTTCCACGCGTGTGAAAGGGCTGAGATGGCAGGCAGAGCTCCGCGGGAGCGCAGAGCAGCACGCACGAAGCCGCCCAAGGCGGGCACGGCGCTCCTGCCCCCGCAGCACAGCCCTGCCCGGCTGGGCCGGCCCCGCTGTCCCGCACCCAGCCGCCTCCCCGCGCACCCCGGGCGGCGTCCGGCGCTCGCCGCGTTCGCGCAAAGCTCTTTTCCGAGCACTCCCGGACCGCAGCGTCCCGGCAGAGTGACCATTTCCCAGTGGGCCGGCAGGACGGGCCCGGGAAGGCAGCTACAAGCCGGCAGGAATGCTCTGTCCTGGACGCTGAGGTGGGCAGAGAAGTGTGGTGGCTAACTGAGCGGGAGGGGACACGGGGACGGGGGCCAGCGGCTGCCGTGGGGCACGGACACGAGCAGCAGCATTCGCGGGGAGGCGGGGCGGGGGGGCAGAGCCCGTGGAATCGCTCCCCAGCCTCACGAGTGCAAACCTGGCTGCTCTCCCTGCTTGAATAAGACCTTGCCTTCCTCTCATGACTAATTAAACGCTTCCTTTTAACCACGGCTGAGTGGGGACTGTTGCTCACAGCGGGTGCAGCGAGGCTGTTGTGGGGAGTGAGCTGCACAAGCTCCCAGAAACAAAGCAAGATGGCAAAACTCAATTATATGCGTAAAGCATTCTCGGGTTTCAACATCTCATTAGGTAATGATGGCACAAAGTTATCTGATTAGTCTGTTAAAAGGTAATTGTTTAACTTACTAAGGGCCGTTAGGCATCCTTTTCCTTTTGCAAGGACCATTTGCCTGACTGTGCCTTAACTCCCACATGTATGCAGAAAATCCCACATGACCCATAGTAAAAGAAGCTTTGATTTTGAGCATTCATGGTTTCTGAAAGGGGTCTGCATTCCAGCAGGGGATGCTCAACACTTTTGAAAAACAAGGCTTACCCTGAAAATGGGAAATAGAAACACCGAGATACATGAGTCACATCTGAAAACCTCGGCTATGGTTTTGGACTGGGCTGGCATGAAGTAAAGCTACAGAAATGTTTAAAACTTCTAAGAGAGCACTTCAGGTCTCCATGTTGCATTTCCAAGGCTCTGGGTCTCTGTCCCTTTAAATGGATCCTCAAGTTAGTGTGGAATAATCAGAATTAGTCTCTTTTATGCCAGCCCCCTGCAAGCACAACATATGCTTCAGAGTACAAACCCATGCCTCATGCAAGAGAATCTTTGTGCTCAGCTGGAAATGTTCATAATGAGGAGCTTGCAACTGGGCCCAAAGTTACCTGCACATAGCTTGTGATAACTTTCAAATTAGAGCAAGCCCTCACTCATGGGAGAGAGCCTCATGACTACACAGCAGCCCCAAGAACAAAATCCATCCTAAAATTAATAATTATTATTATTTACTTAGCTTTCTTTTCTCAAGCAAAACACTCCATATAAAATGTGAGCATATTTGAATCCCTGTAGCTATAAGGTATCACATGATAGGCAACCTGTGCAAAGACATCTAAACCGTAACTCAGAACTACAGGGAATGCCACATGGCATTTGCAGGTCACAGAAATGTATCACAGGGTAAGTAACACCCTCCCAGCTGTTCCTAACCAAAAATGAGTGACTATAGCTAGCTGAAGCAGCACATGGGGAGCACAGCTTAAAAAGCAGCTTCTATAAGATGGGGGGTAATTAATAGGAAAAAAGGAAACATGCTGCTGTTCACAGTGAGATGTTTATACTGAGAACTTCAAGATGCTCTAGTGAGTAATGAAAAACCTCAGCAACCTGCACAGAGGTGTCAGTAATTCTGATTGCACGTTTGCATTACTGAGAATTTTCTAAAAATACCTGTACATTGTCAGCTCAAATGAAACGTTACAAACCACGCACATACCTCATAGGCTACGACTCCCAGCTTAAAGGACACTCATTACCCTGACTCCCACCTTAGTGTGCCTCAGAGATGCTCTTGAAGGCACAGGACATGCCCAGGGTTGATCCCAAACCTCTGTTGGGTACAGCTTCCCTGGAGGGCAGCAGCACCTCCTCCCACAGTGCCATGAGCCAGAACTGCTTGTTCTGCAGTGTTTTTGCATCTTGAGGCTATGGTGTGAAATACACACACCACTTACTGGAGGCTCTCCCAGATGAGTTCTTTACCATTATGCCTTAAAACCACTCAATACTCTTTTGGCCTGATAATCTACATGCTGTGGCAGTTTTTCCTTAACACTGCTGATTTCATTGTACTTTTACTTTTTGCCATCTCCAAGTGCTCCAACACATGCCTCAGAGGTAGGAAAGTTACTTGATACTTTCCATAGCTAATATTTCACCAAGGAACTGTGTTGGATTTTTCTTGAGAAGAATAATAATGTTCTCATTTCCTCCCCCAGCTGCCCAGAGCTGCTCTCTGCAGACTGCAAACAAAAACAGGCTGGAAGGGCCTTTGCAGGGAGAGCTGTGGGCACCCAGGCTGGGGTCTGCATGGTCTGCCACTGGCCATGAGCCCACCCTGGTCTGTCAGGGGCTGCCTCAGCCCCAGTGGGAGCTGGTGTGGAGGGCACAGCCAGAGCGACCAGCCTCGTTTGGAACAAACTGCACATCCCTGATTTAAGTCATTTTGAAACAAAAGCATCAATTTGGCATTTCCCAAAGTTTCCCCTGCTTTACCCAATTAAAATTAGTTATTCTGTTCAGTTTTAATTAGCAAATAATTTCAGCTGTGTTTTGCAGTAAGAAGGGTTCTGTGTTTGAAGTACATGAGAGATCAGCCCTGAAGGAGGCAGTGGAGCAGAGCTGTGTGAATGGCCACTAGGCCGGGTTTGTAACCAGGCAGGGAATAATGATCCTGATCCCAGTGTCCCAGCCCTGCCGGCTTTGACACCATACTCCTCCGGCACGTCTGATCTTGGGGAATTCCCGACCCCCTGTCCCCAAATTCTGTGTTCACACTTTGATGTCCCATGAGCCGTGTTCTGCTCTGGTGCAGAGCAGCTGTTCCCAGCACAGGCTCACCTGGGAGCCGAAGCCAAGCGGGTGCTCTCCTGCAGGGAGCTGGCCCATGGCACCTTGGCAGCTCAAAAGACCCCCAGGAGGTTTTCTCTCCACTGCTGCAGTGTGTGCTCACCAGAGTGGGACCCTGCCCTTCCTTGTCAGGATGTGTGTACTTGGGGCCACTGCAAAAGCAAAAGAACCTCAAACAAAATAACAAAACCCTTCCCACTCCATGCTGTGGCTTCCAGACCACGAAGTGATGGCAGAAGGAGCAGGAAACCGGTGTGGGGCTGGGGTGGTTTGTGCCAAGTGGTTCCTGTCCAAGCAGCTCGTGTGAAAGCACAGGGCATGCAGCAGTGGTGAAGCTGAAGGTCCCTCCTGGTCATGGTCTTAGTTTTATGTGGGCTTGGCTGTTCTTTGCCTTTTTGATTAGTTTTAATTTATCTCAAAGCAATTCTATTAAATGAGAAATGCATTCTAGTTTGTTTGGTTTTTAAAATTTTCTTTCTTTTTCTACAGCTTTGAAAGCCTTCCTCCAAATCCTATTTCTTTGTTCTCATTTGATATTTGATTTAAACATCCTTTAATTTTAACTGCCTAGGTTCAGAGCTCACTTCATGGTTTTATTTGTTGTGAATGTGTATCACTGATTATTTTTGTAATAATCTAAATATTACAAGAAAAATCTTTTGCATGCATACCAAACTTGTTAAAAATTGGTAAACACATTCAAGTTCATAGCAGATATCCTTAATAGATCATCTGTCTTGAAGATTCATCCTCCCACGTTACTTGGGAGCTGAAATATTGAGTAGTCAGTTACCAGTTTAAAAAATGTTCAAACTGATGTAGGAGGCACCTGCAGCCTGGAGCTTCTCAGCACATGTGGGCCAACAGTTTTCATGCTGAGATCAAAACAGCCACGTTTAAAGCTACGTATGGATGCAATTTCATTTCTTTCCAGATCCAGGCCCATGGATGGCCAGCACAGGGGCAGCGTGTCTCGAGAATGAATGGTATAGATCATCCCTTTCCCTTTCTCATTTGGATATTATCCAAAAATAAAATAAAAAAATATCCCTCTTCAGATCAATGTTATGTTGCCAATATGACATCTCTCCAGTGAATGTTAAGATATAATTACCCTGTAAGGAATGATTCCTATTAAACATTTAATACATCTCCCTCTAATTGAAATTTAAGCCTTTGGTTGTGGTTGGATGTCACTAAAGATGTGATTAAACATAAAATATGTATAACACTTAACTCCTTTTGGGGTGTTGAGATAGCTTCCACTAAGTAACAAACATGAATAATTTCTTTTGCACTCTGTGTAAAGTTTTTAAAGAAGCTCAATTTGAGTCTGGCACGGGCAGATCTCCCTCCCTTGGATGAAAAGGAATCTTTCACCAGCTTCACCTACAGCACCAGGGGGATGGGCCTCCTCCAGCTGGAGGAAAAGGCGTAAGAATAGACTGTGAAATAATTTAACTGGAGAAAACCGCAGCTCCAAGAACAGCCAATCATGATCTTGTGGCTGCCCTAGACAAAAGGAGTCTCAAAGGGGAGCTTTTGGTAGAAAAGAAAAAATGGTGCAGACCTCATGTAATCCTGAGTTTGAAAAGCAGCAGTTTTGTGAAGAGCCTTTTCCTACAGCATTTCGGACAGGGTGGGTGTGAGATTCAGCGCTACACACCTGACTTCTGCAGTTTGGGTTGCTGAATTTTATCATGGTAAAGGGCCAAACCCCATCCTTGTCATCATCCCACAGCCTCACAATGAGTCCTGCATTTCTTTCATTCTCCCCCCTCAAACGCTGGGGCCATCCACGGTCTAATGCTTTGTTTCCTCTCCCTGCTGCAGCCTTGCTTCAAAGCTGATGTTTGTGCTAATTGCCTTCACCCGACTAAGTTTAAAGTGTGCGAACACAGCAGGAGGGGAAGAGCCATCTGGAGCAAGGACCCAGCTACACTCATCTCTAACACCAGCAGCAAGGCAGCCCCAGAATATGGGCTGGTTCTCAAGTCCCAGAGCAGGCTGCAGAGCCAGTTGCTTAAACCAAATCCTTGGACTTACCACAAAACTCATTTTGTGTGCAAGCTATTGAGAAAACAATCCAGAGATTTTCTTACCTCTGCTTCACAGACCACAGCTTGGCTTCAGCCCAGCCTGGCACCAGCCTGCAACATTCCCTCAATGCAAACCATGCTTTCGCAATCTAGTTAATCCCAAAGATGGCCAACAACAGATGTAGTTGCTCATTTCTTGTGAACATTAATTAGAAACAGTCTGTCTCCAAATCACCTTGATGGCTTCTGAAGTACCCATCCATAAACACAAATCATCATAAACACAAGTGAGTCCAGTGAGACCAACAAACCAAGGGACAAGAGGACTCTGTGCTCACTTACCTCTGTATGGCACAGTTCTG
>VZRQ01006263.1:0-10239 GCA_013397975.1 Machaerirhynchus nigripectus
GGAATACCGGGTGCTGTAGGCTCTTTTTTTTGTCCCACTTTTTTCATTTCAGATATTTTACAATCCAGTTTCCTTTACGTTTTCTAGTCCTTTAAATATCTAGCTTCATGTTGTAATGATTTTTTTTAATTACAAGCTTGGTTTTCTCTTTTTTTTGTGTTGATTTTTTTTCAGTAACCTCTTTTGTTTTTTTCTTTCTCGTTGTTTTTCTCGTTTTCACTTGTCATTTTCTGTGCTGCGTGTTACTCGTCCAGACTTTCCATTGTCCTCTCTTTATGTCATTTTGGGATGTTGTGCTTACAGTCAGTTATTTATTGTTTGACGTTTTTTGTGCTGCTGTGTTTCCTCTTTGTTTCTGGTTTTAAATTTTGGTCAGAGGCTGTTTCTTCATGACTTGTGATGTCAGGTCTGCTGCTGCGTCTGTGCACTATGCGAGGAGCCCATGTGTGTCTGCGAGCGGCTGTGCCATGCTCTGGAATGCCCACTGCAAGATCCCATCCCACGTGCTCTGTGGGACAGCCCCATGTGTTCATTTTCCATCCCCATCCCACATCCTGCCCCTCTGGGGTCTCCAGGCACACCATGCCTGAGACACAACCCCATGTCACCCTGTTGGCCACACCAGAGACACGGTCCCCCTTGGATGGAGTCTGCCTGTTGGTGTCACACAGTGTCTTACCTCACCCAGCAGCGCATCGAGCTCGTCCCGGCTCAGCACAGGGTCACTGCTGAGGGCTCCATCCTCTGCCTGCACGTGGACAGATGTCCTGCCAGCTCCCCCGCTGCCCTCAGCCTGCTCTCCTTTTGTTCAGGGCCGCTACCCATGTTCAGTCCCTCACGTGGTGCAGTCCCAGCTCATGCTCCCCCAGTACAGCTTCACTAACTTGCCTCCATGTGGTGCCAACCCGTCCTTCACCCTGCCTGACCCACCTCCACCTTCCTCCTCCCCACAGCCCCTGCTCCGCCTCTCCCACCACTTGCGTGGCCCTGCTGGTGCTGACCTTGGCTGCCAGAAGACGTTGGTCTCCAGCTGCTGCGGTGGTGCCCAGGCCACCTGTGTCCAGGGTGCCCGTGCAGGATGTGCACAGCGGCAGCCCCCTACACCATCAGGGGTGATACAGACCATCAGGGCAGAACCCTCTGGGAAGGAGCTAAGGCTGGGATGTGGGGTGTGATGGGGGACTCACCTGGGGTCCCCACTGGGAGCAGGACAGTGTCGGGGAGTGGGGATCCGGGTGCAGCAGTGGCTGCAGACACTCCCCTCAGCTCCACCTGGCTGGGTGTCCTGCGTCGCCTCCCCCAGGATCTCGGGGGGTCTCTCCACAGCCAAGTCTGCCTCCAGCAGCTGGCCTGGCTCAGCCACACTCTCCACACAGGAGCCGCATTGCCATGTCCCGCTGTACAGCGGGAGAAGAGCAGTGAGGGACGGCGGGGGGCACTGGCATCCTTGTGTGCCCTGGGACTCACCTGGGGACGTGGGGCAGCGGGGGCACCAGGCAGGCAAGGTGGAAGGCCCTGGGGCAGCCGTCACAGCAGATGAGCTCACCACCGTCACCGCATGCTGCACACTCATCCTCGTTCTCCTATCCCCGGGGGAGTGGGCAGGGGGTCACTGCCACCCCCACAGGCTGAAGCCATGGCTGTGGAAGGGTCTGTCATCCCCCTTGCCCTCTCCCTCTGTATCACCCACCCTGCACCAAACATACCAGTCCTTTCAGGGTGCTAAAATTTCTTGTCTCTTGGGGGTCATAACCTGGTGAACCCCCAGTAACTGAGCCCTGGGTTTCCTGTTCTAGACCAGGCCAAATGGACATGCCAGGGACACCCCAGCAGTTCCTCCTGGGGGTGCACCAGGTGTCACAACCAGGGCTCACCTGGTGGGGCACGGGGTCCTGGCTGTACACAGTGGCTGCTGGCAGCTGGTCCTGGGGGTGCAGTTGGGGTTCCCTGTTCTGTTGGCAGGAAAAGAAGGGGTTTGGAGAGGCACTGCTTGGCACTGGGGGACACCCCCAGGCCATGGCCATGATGTCATGCAGGAACAACCCCCTGGCACAGCCTTGGCAGCTGCACAAGATGGGAAGGAAAACATATGAGGGGGTTGTCTGTACACTTCGGGATGCCTTGGGCTGGGCAGGGGGCTTCAGGCTGTGGCTTCTGCTCCTAGCCTCTGGCTCCTTGGAGGCAGCTGGGGTATATGGCTCATCCCCAGCTCTGCTGACCGTCTTGGCGCTGCCTGCAAGAGAGACCAGAGGCAGCTTCAGCTCCCCTTCCCTACGTCCACCTGCCTTAGGGCAGCTCCTGAATCTGGGGACTAAACTGGACAGGAGGTGGCTGGGCTGGGCTGTACTTACTCGGATCCAGCACATGTTTAATGAGGATGCCCTCAATGGCCCCATGGCTGACGGGCACCTCACCGCCTGCCACGGCCACCGCTCTCTGCACCGAGGCAGCCACCGCCTGGAGGGCTGCGGGCAGGGGAGAGGCTCACTGGGGTGGGCAGCCCCCTGCCCACGGCTGTGGGCAAACAGAGCACACAGGCAGAAGCTGCCCTGGGGGTTTCAGCACTCACCGCTGGCATGAGAGGTGCGGGGAGTATCTGTGCCCTCCGGCTTCTTCACAGTCTTTGTCTTCACCAGGGGCCCTGCAGCATTGTGAGGATGGGCGTCAGGGGGCACAGCACCCCACGACACCTCGGGGGCAGCAACCCGCCCCATCTCCATCCTGCTCGGGGTCTCCATACCAGGACTGGCGCTGTGGCGTGCAGCGGGCTGTGCCGCCCGGGCCTTGTCCCGCTCCTCGGGGGCTTTCCTCTTGCTTTGGGGTCTGTGCGGGGCCGGTGTCGTGGGGCTCGGGGAGAGACGCCTTCCCCGGCGCTGCCGCCCCAGCTCCACCTCTGCCAGAGGAACAGGGACTGGGACAGGCACCAGCACCCTGGGTGTCACCCCTGCCCACTGTCAGCCCCCGGGGGTGCCTGTCCCATCAGACTCCTACTACCTCTGGGGAAGGCGCCGCGGAGAGGCCGGAGCCGGGAGTACCGCTCCAGATTGTAGTCCTTGAAGAGGACGGCCCAGAAGTCGCGGACGGCGGCAGCGTCGCGGCCCAGCAGCCAGGTGAGCAGCGCGTGGAAAGCGCGGTGGGAGCCCTCCCGCTCCGTCCGGCTCAGCGTCTCCTGCCGGGCACACCACGGCCCGCGGGCTGCCCTCCGGCCCCCCGGCCCCAGCCCCCACGCCATGACCGTCCTGTCCTGCTCCGCAGCCTCACCTTGAAGATGTGGTCAGGGACGACATCGTGGTCAGCCAGGCCATGCAGCAGCGGGAAGACGTCGTCCACCGCCATGGCGATCTCTGTGCGGTGCAGCTTCAGCAGGTGCCGCAGGTCCCTGTCGCTGCCCGGCCCCGCCATGCCCGGGGACACTGCCGGAGCCCGTGGCCGCGCGGTCGCTCCCCTTTAATACACCTTGGCCGCGGCACCAGAAACCTCATTGGGCTCCCGCAGCCCCCACTCATTTCTGTACGAGGCTGTAACCTGAACCCGTCCCTCCCGCGCGGCAGGGCTGGGATTGTCCCGCGCCACCACCGGGCTTGTCCCGCGCCACCACCGCACCCCCAGCCACGTGCTTGAGGTCAGGCACCTCCCCAGCTCCGGGCAGCAGCGGCCAGCGTGGGGTCGGCTGTGCCGCTGGGCAAGGACACCCGACCCGCGGGGAACACCGCGGGGTGATCAGGGAGAGGGGGTCAGTGAGGTCTTGGCGAGGGGCTCCCACCTCTCTCGTCTCTGTGGTCACCCAAGCGTCTCCCAAAATTTCTGGACTTTCCACCAGGACCTGCTTCTCTCATCCAGAAACTCCGCTGCAGGAGCGTGTGGGAAGTAAAGGCCCAACAGCTGGGGGTGTGATGGCAACAAAAGAGCATCGGGAGAGGCGGGGTGTGGGTGTCTTTGAGTGTGTCCTCCCCTCACACTCCCCACTTCCCTTCCCAGCATCTCTCATGGACAATGTGCTCTGTCTCAAGATAGAAACACAGGGTACTGCAGGAGGAACCGTCTGCATGCTCACATAATGAACGCATTCCAGACACGGGGGAGCCAAGATGTGAGTGATTTTGGAGCACATCAGCCTGCAAAAGGATATTAAAATGCTGCCGGAGACTGGGCCAATTAAGCAAATTGGTCTCTTGAGGCTGCGGGCAGCTTCTGTGGGGCAGTAGGAAGCACTGACACAAAGAAACTCCACAAAAGGTGCGTTGGGGTACAAATGAAGATGCTGAACAAGCAAACATCTTGCCAGAGCCGTGGTAGTGCCACGAGTGCGTCCAGGGAATACCTGGGCAGGTGCAGCCCACGTCAGTACCCACTTCCCAAAACCGGGCATATGGAGCTGCAAAAAGCTTGGAGCCAGGGGGAAGCTGGCTCCTTGAAAGCATCTGGCATAGAAAAGTCTGGGGGCCTGGCTGCTCTGTACCAGGTAGCTGGGAAAGAGAAAGCTCTAAAGCTCCTACCCCAATTCCCAGACGCTTGGATTTCCCCAGCCTCCCTCCCTCTGGAGGTGTGTCTGAGCTGCCCGGCAGGCTCTGCCGGGGGTGCTGTGGTTGTGCACAGCTGTCCCCAGGCAGCAGGGCAAACCCCGAGCTGAGCAGGACCAGAGCCAGGGCTCTGCTGGGCAGCACAAGGGGATACGGGGAGGAACTTTGATTTCTAAGTCTTAAAGGACTGGAGCAGTATTTGCTGGCTCCAAAGCTGTGCTAGGAGGAAGCATCTGCTGTTAAGAAACTCGGGAAGAATAACAACACCACACCCTTGGCGAGAGCAGGAAATACCCTTGCACGTGTCTGGTTAATAAATTAACATGGTTGCCCATGGAAAGGCTTGCCCTACAGCTCCTTTCAGTATTCAGGGGGATTTTTCCTGTGGAGGCAGTGGGAGCCATAGGATGGAGGTCGGGCAGGTGTTGTACGGGATTCCTGTGCCCCACACCAGGATTTCTGTGCCCAGCTCTGCCACAGTGGGGATGGCTTCACCACCACCTGTGCCATGCATCCCCCCAGGGGACAAAACATGGGTGTCGGGTGACACAGGAAGTTCATCTCCCCTCCTGGAGCTCGGCCCAAGCCTGGCCACAGGTGCTGAGCACAAGCACACTAGTGACACAGCTTCACAGGTCAGCTCCACTCTTCCCAGGAACACTGTTTTCCCAGTATCCCACCTGCAGTGCCACAATTTGTCACTGTCACCCTGTGTTAAGCTGTCTGGCACCTCTAGGACAAGGGTCTGGCAATTCCCCCTGCCCACCGAGCTCCCTTGTGGGCAGGCACTGCCCAACATTCCCCGAGCCGTATGCCCACAGTGCTGGGCTTGGACTTGTTTTAAATTGCAGCTTTGTGACTCTTTCTGTGCTGAGTCACAGACATTATTTTCCACGTCCAGCCCACTCAGTAGTGCCATGATTTGCGTTTTGGGTTGGTTTTTTTGTGTTCCTTCCCCTTTCTGAGAGGGGCAGGAGGCAGAGCAGTGGTCACGTGAAGAGGCACATCCATGCTGGGAAAGCAGGCGGGTGTTTCTGTACAACCTCACTCACGGCCGGTCTGGGCAGCTCTAAGGAACTTGTAAGGGCTGCAAAAAGGCAGCTTTTGCCTGGGCCTGGTATGGGCCCTGCCTGGCTGCCGGGGCCCCAGGCTGGGGTGCAGGGCTTTCAGGATGCCCTCTCCTTTCTACTGCCCACCCTGCAGAAACCAGAAGGACTTGAGGGGTGAAGGGTGACAATGTTTCTCCCCACATGCCCAGTAAAATCAGTGATTCAGCATGCAGCAAAAGCTGCATGTAGCCCCTGGGGTGCACCTCAATTCCCTCCTGCAAACAAAGGAGGAAATGCCCCTTCCAGCATTTCCTCCTTCCGCATTTCCCTTCCTTGCTGAAGTCCCATGGTGCAAACCATCGCTGCATCTCTCTTGGACACAACTGCCCCTCACTCATCTCAAACAACATCCCTGCACCACAGTCAGGAGAGAACAGGCAGCAGTGAAACACCCATGCATGGGATCACGCCAGGAAGGCAGGGAGTCCCAGCCTTTGATGCCAATCCCACCAGGCCTGAGGCACATTGAGAGCCCACATGAGACGCTGCCACCACGTGCAGAGATTTTATTCCTCTCCCCTTACCTTCGGCTGCTTCAGGCTCCAGCATCTTTGAAAAAAAATGTGGGCCCCTGTGCCAGATTCCCATTTCTGACAGCCTCCCCACGCGGCCCGGATGGGAGCAGCTCCACCTGCATGCATCCCAGCTGCTCCTGCAAGGGCCCGGGAAGGAGGGCTGAAGCAGAGATTTATTTTAGCTTCAGTTTCCTCTTTCCTCCCCCTTTAGAAAGAAGAAACAAAAGCCCAGAGGTATGTTATATTAATTTATTTGGGACACACCAAAAAGGAAAGTCAACAACTGTTAACGTACAAAAGTACAGAATCGTGGGACAAGATTTACTGTCCTGATTAAAAAGGCACCATGGTCCCAAAGAAGAGTAATCAGGATACATGATTTAGAAATTTTCCCCCTGTTGCAGCAGAAACAGAGCCAGGCTTTGGCTCTATCCACAGTCAAACCTAGTTAAAAAAACCGAAATATGATTTCAATGTGATAAACTCTGCTCAGCCTGTACAGGATGTCGTGAAAAGAATCACAGCCTGGAAGTTGATCGATTTTTTTTGTCTTTTTTTGAAATAGTGAAGGTGACTAATCACTGAGTAGGTAACAAGGAAGACAGCAGACTGCTGACACCTTCAGCTCAACTTTCTGTCAGAAATGTCAGTTCAACTGTGACCAACAGGCTGAGTGTGGGGCTTCTGAATGAAATGTAATTCCCTGTGGCAGACAGGAAGTCAGATTTGACCACCTTAAATTCCCTGAATCCCTGAAAATCATAAAGCACTATACAGCTGTGTTCCGTATCCGAGCCAACCCCGGTGGATTTGCTTTACACGTGAGCATTTTTTTTATACTGTCAGCTACAATAAAAAGGGGGGTTACAGCAGTTATTAAAAAACTTCTACTTCGGTGAGGTCCGAGCTTGGCTATATTCCCTGCTGAAACAGAGCTGCTGGTGTAGAGACCCAGTGAGAGGCTCAATCCAGCACCTCAGGGCTGGAAGGCAAATAGTTTAAACGTGACATAATTTGCATGGGGAGGTCAGTGAAGCATGTCAGAGAGGAGATGGAGGGACGCTGCGAAGCCTCGGGCAGCGGAGGCTCGAGGGTGCTGCTGGCAAACCTGTAAAACTACGAGTGGTGCAGAGCACGCGGCGGGCACTAAATACTTTGGAGCGACTTACCACGAAGAGCTTGTCAGAGACACAGAGCAAGGACCCCGGCACCAAGGAGCAGCGTCCCTGGGAAGGGACACGCAGCTCGCAGCCGGACAGATCCGTGCCAGGCGGCCGAGACTCGAGCCTGCCCAGGCAGCCTGGCCGGGGCTGCAGTGTCCCGGGGGACCAGCAGCTGCTCTGCATTTCATTCCTCCTTTGGCATAGGACTTCAAAGCAGTCCAAGGACTGATTCATCAAAAGTAAATGAGCTGTCAAAATTATTCGTATATGCATTTATTGTTAAAGGGAGCAAAAGCCAAAGAATGAAAGAGCATGAGTTAACGTCAGTAAATGATGTGCAGGACATAGAGGAAAGAAATGGGGAAAAGCTGAGATACTGGAGTGGGGAAACCAACATTCACACTGGAAGGTAAATTTTAAAACCAGGCAAGTTTGCGCTCTTTCTACCACAGATCTTTTGTGGACAAATAGAGACTTGGGGTTTTCCATTTTCAGTGTGGTCTGGCGAGGTTTGGGAATCTCACCAGAGACACCTCCAGCACTGGGTTTCACTGGAAGTTCAAGTCTCTCATCTTTAAAAACCAGTAAAGCAACTCTAACTAAAAAAGTCACAGATACGTCACTGCTCAGGATGTACGTGGGCAAGAGGGTCACGCTTTGTTCAAACAACCTCCGGGTGGAAAACTACCATCTTCCCCCCGCTGGTCTGCACCACCTCGGGGGTGGAAGAAGCAAGCCCAGATCTGGGTGCCTGCTGCTGTGAACACCACAGCTACACCTGGGAAGGCTTTTTCTTCCCTATGTCCTAAAAAGGCAGGATACCAGTTCATAAAATTACTCTCATCTTAAAACTAAATAATGCAATTTGCATTTTCCCCTATGTTACCCCCCTCCCCCCAAAGATAAAACATTACCACTTCATTTAGGATTCACACCCCAGATCCTAGATTAGGGACTTCGTGATAAAACTCATCCAGTTACAGCAAGGTTTATCCTGATCAAGGAAACGTTGGTAAAATAGAATCTAGAATAAAACATTCAGAATCACCAATGCTTTAACAGCCAAAGCACTCCACTGTCTCCTGCTCTCTGCCCACTCCTCGAACAGAGCAGTCCCTTCCCAAAAGCACAGCGTGCCTCTCCGGGGCTGGAGACACACGCCGCAAACCCACTTCCTTCCTGGCAGAAACGCCAGCTCCCGCAGGAAGGGGCAGAGCACCTTTCACCCCCACTGCAGCCAGGGGAGCCAGGGCTCTTCAGCACACGGATTTTCTGTTAGCAACGAAGTCCCAAGTTATTACCCTGCAGTAAATCCGAGTCCTGATTCACGCTGTTAGGACACCGCTGGCTCAGAAATGTTTAGAGACTTCCAAACCCCACGGATGCAGACAGGACCTTGGAAGAAGAGGCTTATATGCTACGTAACCTTGGATCATCCGCTGCATTTGAGCCTTGGCATCGCTGGTCACTGACAGCTTATCCTTCCAAATCCATGTGGTTTAGTCCTTGCTGCCGTTGTCATCATCCCAGCCCTCTTCCCTGGAGGCAGCACGTTCCTGAGCTCTGGCTTGAGGATCTGCAACAATCACTTCCAATGGATGGTGGGATTTCAAACTTGCCTAATGTGTGCACTGCCACCTTGTACTCCAGCAGCTCTGCCCACTCTCCGCAGCGGGCGCTAGCAGTTTTTCACCTTTTCCACAGTCTCGTAGAAGCCAGGCCTGACCCTGCGGATACTCATCCGTATGTGCTCGCCCTCCAGGGGCAGGTCGGTGCCGGTGGCGGCTGCAGTGCAGCGGCGCTTCCGCCGGCCCCGCAGCGAGAAGGCTGGGGCACCTCCGTTCTCTTCCTCTGTGGGGTACAGCTCGTCCACGCTGGTGCCCTCATCCGACTGCTCCTCGCCCTTGTACTTCATCTCCTTCGCCTTGCTGCCCTCCTTCTCTTCCCTGGCGAGCTTCCTGAAGTGCTCCAGACACTGTATTTTCTGCCTTCTCTCCATCATCTTCAGCTCCTGCTTCTCTGTGAAATCTTCGTAGTACATTTTCCTCTCGCTCCGCTGATCTTCCAGAAACTTCCACTCAATGCTGGTCATTTTTATCCCACTGTACTCCTCCAGTTTATCCCTCATCTGTGTGTCTGTACAAAACACGTCAAAGAGTTTCTCTGAACTCTCGTTGAATCTGTCGGCTCGCTCGGAAAAAGCCTGGTTCTGTCTCTGCTTCCTGGTCTGGTACAACCGGGTGAACTCCTCGTACATTTTGAGGATGAGTTTCTTTATGTTCTGCGTGGCGATGGTGTGCAGGTTACAGATGAGCCAGTGCTCCTGCAGGTGCTCTGCGAGCAGCTGGGCCGCGTCCTCCTTGGAGCGCTGGGCCTGGCCGGCCCTCTTGGGCTGCAGCAGGTACAGCATGTTCTGCACCACATCCTTCTTGGTGGGCAGCACCCCCTGCGCGAAGCCTGAAGACTCCACGTATTCCACAGTCCCCAGGGTCTTCCGTGCCCTCACCTCAGTGTCCAGTGATTCCATCACTGCTCGGTGGTTCTGTGGTTACGACATAACCTGAAAGACAGGAGGAAAAGAGAGGAGTGTGTCAAACGAGGCAGCTCTTTCCCCGCAGCAGAAACAAACCGATGGAAGCCGTGCTGAGGCCAATAGGACGCGGGGCTTAGCGGCGCTCCGCCGCAGTTGGACGGCTGCGTTAGCCCAGCCCATCCCAGCCCCTGCTTCGCGAGCCTATCGCTCCTCGGAGCGGCTCCCAGAGCCTAATACGGCGCGTCTGCGTGCGGGAATTCGGCTTTAATTGAGTTTTGTACTTCGCCTTATCAATTACAGCAAGGCGGGCGCGCCGGAGGCGCAGCGAGGGCGCAGCGCCGGCCCGGCCGTGCTCCGGCAGTGCCCTGCCCGCGGTTCCGCCCGCCTGAGCCCGCGACG
>VZRQ01006263.1:10266-23235 GCA_013397975.1 Machaerirhynchus nigripectus
CTCACCGCCATCGCGCGGAGTGCGGCGCGGAGCCTGCGCGGGGCGCGGCGCGGGACCCGCACCGACGCTGCCGCCGCCATCTTGGCGAGGGGAAGTGCCTCCCCTCCCCGGCCTTGCGTCCGTCCCGGAAGTACCGCCCACCCCCGCGCGCCGGAAGCGCGCCGCCTCGCGGGCCGCGCCCTTTCCGCCTCGGGCCGCGCGTGAGCAGCGCGTGAGTGACACCCGCCGCGACACGGGGGGGAAGAGGGACTGGGGTCTCTCGCGACGACCGGCGGGGGCCAATGGGAGCCCCGTGCGCTCGCGGGGCCCCGGCCAGCGGGGATGGCGGCAGCAGATTGGGCGGTGCGGCCCGGGCAGCGGGGTGACGGGGCGGAGGGGCCGTTACTGCTGGACAGCTGATTGGCCAGTGCCGTGAGGGGGCAGCGAGCAGGGAGCTGATTGGTGGGCGCCATGACCGTGGGGCAGGAAGCAGGGAGCTGATTGGCGGAGCCGTGGCTGTGGGGCAGGGAGCTGATGGGTGGGTGTCATGGCTGTGGGACAGGGAGCAGGGAGCTGATGGGTGGGTGTCATGGCTGTGGGGCAGGCAGCAGGGTGATGGGTGTGTGTGGTGCCCCAGGCAGGCCAGGTGTCCGGTCCCCCATGGGAAGTCACATGTCTGTAACCCATGATGCCAGGTTGGTGACAGCAGCGGTGACAGTGACGGTGACAGCAGCGATGGGCGCGGGGACAGAGCCAGCAGAGGCGCGGTGTGACTCATTGGAGGGGTGAGGCCCTGCCCTGCCCCGTGCTCCCCCCTGTGCCCCCCAGCACCCCTTATCTGCCCCTGCCCCTACAGGAGGGTCTACCTGGACCACAACGCCACCACCCCGCTGGCCCCCGAGGCAGCCCAGGCCGTGTGGGATGCCATGTGCCAGGCCTGGGGCAACCCCAGCAGCTCCCACCCCACAGGTAGGGACCAGGACGGGCCATGTTGGCTCCCCGGGCTGGGCCCTGTGGTGACGGGAGCCCGCGGGAGCTGCCAGGTCTGGTCTTGCAGGCAGGAAGGCGAAGGAGCTCATCGGCAATGCGCGGGAGAGCCTGGCGAGGATGCTGGGAGGCCGCCCCGAGGACATCGTCTTCACCTCGGGGGGCACAGAGGTGGGAGCAGGGGGGACCCCCTTCCTGGGAATCCCTGCCCACTACCTCCTCTCCAGCAAGCAGCGATGAGGAGGGTGGGGATGAAGGGCGCTGTACTCCTTCTGAGCCTCCATTTTCCCTCTCCTTCCTCCCTTCAGGCGAACAACATGGTGATCCACACTGCCTGCAGGCACTTCCACGAGAGCCAGTGTGGGACGGGGGACAGCTGGGGGACACCACACATTGTGACATCGAGCGTGGAGCATGACTCCATCCGCCTGCCGCTGGAGCAGCTGGGGAGGGAGGGCCTGGCAGGTGAGTGGCACAGGCACAGATGGAGTTTGAATGGGGGTTTCTGCTGGTGTCTTTGGAGGAGGGCAAGATCCTGCATGCTCTGTGATGTTCCACTTTCTCCCGCTAGAGAAGGGCACCGCTTCCCCCCGTGGTGCCCGCATTCCCCCAGGCTGGATGTGTCACCTCCCTGCTCTGTGTCTGTGCTCCCACTGCCCACACACTCCTGCCCTGCCCAGCGGGCAACCCCGAGCGCTCTCAGCCTACCCAGCCAACCTCAGGGCTTGTCTCCTGGCCTGCAGAAGCCACCTTTGTGCCTGTGTCCCCACGGAGCGGGCAGGCAGAGGTGGACGATGTCCTGGTTGCCATCCGGCCAAACACCTGCCTGGTCTCCCTCATGTTAGCCAATAACGAGACTGGGGTCATCATGGTGAGTGTGGGCAGTGAGGGGGATGGGGTGGGGACACCCTCGCAAAGAGGAGGCAACAGGGGGGAGCAGAAGGTCCCTGGGATGCAGACCCTCATCCCTGCCACCAGCCCGTCGCTGAGCTGAGCCAGCGCATCTGTGCCCTCAACCAGCGCAGAGCAGCAGAGGGGCTGCCCAGGATCCTGGTGCACACGGATGCAGCACAGATGATTGGCAAGGGGCGCGTGGATGTGCAGGAGCTGGGCGTGGACTACCTGACCATCGTGGGACACAAGGTGTGGCCCTGCTCGTGTGGCCCTGCTGCTTGTCACCCTGTGTGACATCTCTGCTGGGGTGCCAGGGGGACTTTGGGTGCCCCACACAGCTTGGTTCCTCGAGGTGGCCAAAGTTCTCCTGCTGGGTGGTGCTCTGCAGACAGACTTTGTTCCTGCAGAGCCTGTCTGCGCTGGGCGGGAGGAGACTGAGGATGGGGAACAGCTCTGCAGCGGCCTGTGCCTGTGCAATGGGCAGGGGCCAGCACTGGAGGGCGCTCAGATTTGGGCAGGAGGGCAGGAAGCTGTTGGTGCTGTCGGTGTCCCCAGGGTCACCGTGGCTGTCCCCGCAGTTCCACGGCCCACGGATCGGAGCACTGTACGCCCGCGGCCCCGGCACCACCACCCCGCTGCACCCCATGCTCTTCGGAGGGGGACAGGAGAGGAGTTTCCGGCCGGGGTAAGGGGGCAGGTGGTTACCTGGAGAGGTGAGCCTCTGGCTGGTGGCCAAGCCACCTGGGCTGCCTTGTCCAGGCTGAGCTGGCAGATGTGTCACCTGCCAGCCCTGGGGCGAGCAGCCCAGCATGGCAGGGAAATGCATGGAAACTCCCTGGAGCTCAGGCTTTACCAAGAGTGGAACCTCAGGGTGGAACTGCCTCCTTCTTGACCACCTCAGAGAGGTGTCCAGGTAGCAGTGAGGGGTCCCATGAGGGAATGTCTGTGTCTCAAGGTTGGGTTTCTGATCTGGAGAAATAACTCACTGCTCCCTGTTCCCTTCCAGCACTGAGAACACCCCGATGATCGCCGGCCTTGGTCAGGTCAGTTGGGATGGTCAGGGTTGAGTGGTGCAGACCCAGTGCAGAGACAGCCACTTGTGCTCCCTGGTCATCAGAAGGGACAGACTTGGAATGTGGGAGGGAGGGTGAGCTGGGAAAGGTGGTGGGGCTTTCTGGTGCCAGTCAAAGGAGGTGCTTTGGGGCGCTTGCTGCAGGTTTGCAGCCCTGGCTGTCACACAGCTCACGTGGCACAGGGCACTGAGAGGGGACATGGATGACCTGGCAATGCAGAGGCTGTTTCAGGTTGGGCTCATATCCCAGGGACCACGCACAGAGGGAGGTGTCCAAGGGTCACTGGTGGAGCCTGTCTGTGTGTTCTCAGGCTGCAGAGTTAGTGAGCAAGAACTGGGAGGCCTACGAGGCTCATATGCGGGATGTCCGGGATTACCTGGAGGCCACGCTGGAGGTGAGCAAATCTGGTCCCTTCCTGCGGTCTCAGGCTGCAGGCTGTGTGGCCTGGAGCAGGGTGAGTGTGTCCCTCTGGCTATGCCCACCCCCTCATAAGGACAGAGCTGCTTGGGAACCTGGAGAGGCTCACAGCCCTCTGATTTCTCCAGGCCTCCTTTGGGAAAGAGAGGATTTGCTTCAACAGTCACTTTAAGGGCTCCAAGCGACTCTGCAACACCTGTAACTTCTCCATCCTTGGCCCAGGCCTTCAAGGTAGCTCTTATCCTACCGCTGTCCCGTGATGGTTACACAGAGCCAAGCACCTGCCCCTCACAGCACCTGTGGCTGAGACTGGTGGGTGCTTGGCATGGCTCAGGCAGGGAGGTGAGGCAGGAGTAGCGCCTGGAGAGAGCCTTGGCACTGGGAGAGCTGTGCTTGTGTTGTTTGTGCTGCAGGACGAAGGGTGCTGGCCCACTGCAAGGTGCTCCTTGCCAGCGTCGGGGCTGCCTGCCACTCTGAGAAGGGGGATCGGTGAGCAGACAGCTTTTCCAGCCCCTGGGTGTCTTCCCAAAGGACAGCAAGTGGGAGGGATGGAAACAGGACAGGGAAAGGGATAGTCAATGGCTTGGGCAGCATCACCTGGAACAAAGAGGATACAGAGCTTTCCAGAGGGGCTGAAGGGTTGTGAAGGGGATTATTGCAGGACACACAGCTGGAATGCTCAATTGCTGCTTGGAAGGTGTTCGTCCCTCCCAGCTTTGGTGATCCAGCTGAGCTTGGAAGTACTTTTGAACTCCTGGCACTGCCAGAAGAGAGCCTGCCTTGTGTCTGTATGTGCCTGGCTCTCCCGCTCCAGCCCAGCTTGGGTCTCCACATGGCTGTTTTAGGGGATGCGGGGACAGCGGGTGCTTTTGGCCTGGTCTAGAGCAATGCCCTCTGGACATGGCAGAGCTGCCAACCCACAGGGACACAGAACAGGCTCTTCTTAGAAGAGCCAGATTCCCCATAGGGCAACAAGCCCAGTGGGATTGGGTGCCCCTGGAAAGCCAGCGGGGGCCGTGCAAGGGACAGGTTTGCCTGGAGTGCATCTGCAGATGTGCTTCCTGCCGCGGCTCAGTGAGGTTCCCTGCTGATGTGTGGGGCTTCCTCAGCCTTTGAGTCCAACCTCTGCCCCCTGGCTGTGTTCCAGGCCCTCCCCGGTGCTGCTGAGCTGCGGGATTCCCCTGGAGGTGGCGCAGAACGCGCTGCGGCTGAGCGTGGGGCGCGGCACGGCACGGGCAGATGTGGACAGGGCTGTGCAGGACCTCCTGCAGGCTGTGGAGCAGCTGGAGCGGGACCAGGCCCCATAGACCCTGGAACTGCTCCCCAGACACCGCTCAGGTTCTTCGGGTGGGCCCCTGGGTGCGAGCTGCCTGTGCCAGCCTGGGCTCAGGGGTGGCAGGGGGAGGTTCTGAGGAGGGGGCTTGGCTGCTTTGGTGCTGGGGCAGCTCCAGGACTTTCCCAGGACTCAGCCCCACTGCAGAGTGGAGGCTTTTGGGGAGTCCTGCTGTCCAGTGCCCCTGGCTTGCCAGATGTACCCAGCCGGGTGCCTGCACATGCACGTGTTGCCACAGCTGAGCCTCAGAGCTCGAGTCCCTGCAGAGGGACAGGCGTGGAAGCCATGGGAGGAGGAGCCTCATGGCCTGGTTGCTTCCCACAAAGGAAGCTTTCCTGCTGCTTGAGCAGCCAGAGGAAGAAAGACCATCTGCCCTAGAGTGAAATGAGTTGATAGAAGCACAGCAAGATTCTGGGCTGGCAACTGCTCTGCCCTAAGCTGCCAAAGGGATTTCTGGCAGGGCACAGCTTTCCCAGCACTGCTTTGCTTTACCTGCTCCCCTTTTCTTCTGTCCTTCCTACAGTGGGCAGAGCTCCTGTTGCCAGCTCCACCTGCTCCTCAAGGAAACAGTTGCCAGGGCAGCTGTGACTGTGCCAGCACCCGAGGGAACCTTGCATGGCCCAGGGGGTCTCTGGCGTCACCAGCACTGGAGGATGCAAGTGTCACACGGATCAGGAGAGTTGCCAGCTGGGCTGGCTGATGTCAGGGAACTTGGTCTCCCTGGGTATTCATAGGAATAAAAGTAATTGCTGCTTCTTTTCACAAGTAAAATGTATTTTCTGTGGGGGAAGCTGGACTGGTTGGAGCCATCGGAGTGATGCCTTTTCCCTCAGAAAACACTCATGTCCCAGAACACAGGCACAGGCGGCTGCAGTGGGAGGTGCCTGCAGGACCTGGTTGGCATAGAGCCCATGGACACAGATGCTGGCCTTTCTCTTTACAGCCATACATTAGCATGGCCAGGAATACTATTTGGACCCATAAAACCCTGGGGCTCTTAGCAAATCCCATGTCTCACCAGAGTTTGGGACCCAAGCACCCTGACTGACAGTCACTGATCCTGCCAGGCTGGTCAGTATTACCATGCTGCTCACACCTCCATCTCAAATGCATTCTTTTATTTCTCCATTTTTTCCCCTGCCCTGGGTAATAGTCAAAACCTCCTCTAGAGAAAGTGGTTCCATAGGAGGTATTTTGGCCTGCTTCAGGGCTAGATCTTTAATCTGTCATGGACCTTACAGTTCCTGGGGACCTTTCATAGTTTTGGCACAACTGGAGATTCAGCTTTTGGGGCTCTCTTTCCCCCACAGGACATTTGGGCTTCCTGCATTGTTTCAGACAGAAATTTAACCACAAAGCACAAAAAGCTTTACTGACTTCTTTTTTATACGTACAGGAAATGCAAGTTTTAGCCACAGAAATTTAGCATTGCTCCATTTAGAATATGACAGCCAAAGCTTAAGCAGCACTACAGAGGAAATGACAATTCAGGTTGACCACTTCAGTGGTTTTGCTGCTCATCTTCCAACTACCACAGCACACACAAATGAGAGTCACTTCTGAGTCCCTCTGTATTGCTTTATCCAGAGAAGGCCAGGAAAAGCTTGGCTCGCATTTCAGTGGGCCAGCCTGTGCTGGCTGTGCACCCTGTGTGCTACTCTTTTGGGTAGGACAAAATGTCAGTAGTTGTGTGCAGCAGAACAAACCCACTTGGCACGGGAGCCTGGAAATACCAACATTGCTACATCAGCTGAGAAGTGAAATGGTAGAGAGAGGGCCTGGCCACTACGCTTGGACACAGGAGTTGAGAGGAGTTACTCCCACATGGTCACAGCCAGAATCGGACATTCAAAACCGACATTCATTTAATGGACGAATCCACAATCTCCTGATAATCTCGCCTTCTTAAATCCTTCCAGGATAGCTTATAACACGCAAGGAAAAAAACACTCACCAAAATAAGCACTGCCCCGACCAGATCACAAGTGCCTGGGAAGATGCGCAGCACAAGGAGCTGCAGGACCATGGCGATGACGATCTCCAGGTGCTGCACAGTGCTCACCAGAGCGGGGTGGAACTTGCCCAGGGCATGGTAAACCCCCAGGAAGGCTACAGTGGAGCACAGGCAGATGGCCAGGAGATAGCTCCAGGTTTCCCCATCCAGTGGGACGATTGGCTCTTGGAGCACGAACATGGTGGATGCTCCCCACACTGTTCCCGTCCAGCTGAAGGTGAACAGCGCTGTCCACATGCTGATGCTGTCTTTGATGGACCTGTAGACTATCATGGAGAGGGCAGTGGTCAGACCAGCCATGACGGTCATGGTATAGCCAAAAGCTTCTTTCCAGGTGCTCAGCAAAGAGTTCTCCTCCTTAACAATGTTGGGGATCATGACCAGACAAACGCCGAACACGCTGCCAATGACAGTGACTGTGTCTATATAAGCCATTCCTTCATCTATGAGTAAAAATGCCAGAATGGCACTGAACACCGTGGTGGTGGCCCTCCACATGACGGTCCCATTGCTGGGGGGCACTATGGAGAAGGATGTGTAGGCACAGGTGATGGAGATGACATTGCAGACCCCGTAGAGGAACAGCCGGAGCCTGTAGCCTTTGGGGCCGAAGGGAGGCTCGTGGTGGTAGCACACAGCAGCGAGGGACAGCACCTGCAGGACTGAGCGGATGAAAATCAGCTCCAGAGATGGCACTTTGGAACGGTCAGAAATTAATCTCGTGATCAGAGCCACACATCCGTGAGCCACGGCAGACCCAAAAAGGACTGCCCATGTTTTCCTGGACTGCAGTACATTTCCTTCAGTAAAGTGCTGGGATTGTCCAGCCTCATCAGGTTTTGGTGGTTGTGCTGGCTTGGTGTCTATTGTACCAAAAAAAGTCTTTTCTCTCTTTTTCCCATCGTTCAGTAGTCTTCTCTTAGGATTAACCTCCATAAATACTCCAGTATCGTCAATAATATCCTCACATCCCTCTTCTCCTGGCTGTGGATAATGAGAGGTGTATTTCACTGTTACTGTGCTGGGATGAATTTTCACTCGCTTTTTGACTGGGTATTTTTGGGAAGATGTATCCATTTCCTCAGAGAAATGCCCTGGTCTTAAGGAAAAAAAAAAAAAGAGATAGCTGTTATTTAATGAATAGTGAGAGATTCATCAGGATGTAAGTGCTTTTAGTGTTTACAAGCTATTTTTATCAACCAAATCCAAGTATTAGTAGCCTGTTCTTGGTTTTGCTTTAATTTTCCACTGAGTTACTGGTAAATACTTTTGATGGCTGGGCCATTTGGATTTCCTTAGAAGTCAACTATGGCACTTCACTTTAGTCACTAATTTTTGAAAATAGCATATTTTGTCATTATGTATGGTATGCATAATGAATTTTAGTATATTCTAATGAGAAAGTTCTCTTGCTAAGCTTTCTACCCTGTAATTATGCATTATTGTTAATTGCTTGCCAGTGTTACAAGATTACAGGAGAAATTTGGCTGGAGGAGATGTCAGAGAGTAACACAGGGAAACAGGGAGCACCCCCGGGCAAGTCAGCAGTTTGCATACGGATAACAACACATCTTTGAACCCCACCGTGATAGTGTTAAACCCTTCTGTCTCCTCGGCCATCTCCCACTACACAAACAGAGCCTGTGATTCGGGCGGGGTGGGGCGGTTGTTTACTTCGGGCAGGGGTACATCATTGGAATGACTGTTTCCACACCGGCTGTGCAGAGCCTTGCAAGTGAAGAGAAGAGGCAGCAGGAGCAATGAAACCTTCCCTGCCTTCTCTTCACCCCAGCAAATAAAACCTGTGCAGACCTTACCTGTGACAGAGACATTCGATCCCACGGCAGAGGGGGAAAGCACCTCTTCTTCATCTACATCTTCGATGGGCTGTCTAGACAGAAACAGCAGCTGCTCTCAGGTACCAGCAGGGAAGGTTGCAACCATCTCGGCACAAAAAGTAAAACCCAAGGGAGGCTCAAACCCCAAACCACTTTAGATGGACAGAAAGCAATCAGTGGCATCTTGTCAAACCCACTCCCCAGCCATCTCCCAGAATTACTGAGGGAACTGACCCAAAGTACAAGCGGTGGTTTGTGAGCATAAGGTTCCCACAGCTCGACAACAAGCCTATCCACCCTCCCGTGGCTGCTGTGCCGCCCCACGGGCTGCGGAGGAGAGGGAGCCCGGCAGGACCCATCCTCCCCGCCCGGAGATCCCTCCCCCGGAGCCGAGCCCTGGCAGCAGCAGCAGCTTGGCCTCTGCGGTGGCACCGCGGCATGGGTACACACAGTCCTTGTCCCCAGGGAGGCCCGCAGCGTTCCTGGGGGTCCTGGCGGTGCAAGGCCACAGCTGCTGGACAACGGGCTGAACGCCAGGACAGCGGCTTGTCAGGGAGAACACAGGTCCAAAGGCAATGGTAAAGTGCGGGCAATAGCTCCTCACAGAAACACTAAAAATACCGCGGCAGGTTCAGCCTTGGCAGTTTCTGTGCCTGTGATCTGTGACAGCCAAGCACTGCCTGTGTCTCTGGCAAATTAATTTACATGAGAATGGGACAGTCTGCCTTTTTCCTCACAGGCTGAGTGTTCATTAACCCCCTGCTACACGCCAACTGAGCTGTAGCCGAGCCCCTGCTCTCCTCGCAGGGATGAACGGGAGTGGGGACACGGGCGGGGACCTGTCCCAGCTCTGGAGGCAGCAGCAGCACCTGCACAAGTACCAGGGGCTGAGGACCCTCTCGAGTCCCCGTTTCTTGCCCAAGCACTGCTGTTCACGTTTTCCTGCTGCCGACTCAGCGCCAGAGCATGCCCAGCACCCCCTGCATGGTGAAGAGCATTCCAGGGTGTCCACGGGCAGCTTCCTGGGCAAGGAACTTGAGAACGAGCAGCTGAACGCCAGGGAGAGTAAACAGAGCTGGGTATCAACTGTGCTGTCGGGCACTTCAAACAACCCATCAAACATTTACCAACACCTGCCAGAAATCTGCCCCGGGCTCACCTGCTGCCTTCACTTTTCCTTCAGTTAAATCGTTCATTTCCGAATCTTTTAACATGCAAATGCAAACCGCACCGAGTGAGCCCGAGAACGCAGTGATTTTCACCTGCACAGCTTTTCCTACCTAGCATTTTCATTGTGTTACAATCCACAGTTTTGCCTCGCAGCCTTAAAAAAATTAAGACCTTCTTGCTTTAAGGCACAACATACTGGATCATGAATAAAATAAGTAGGAAGAAAAGAAGACAAAAGTGGACGATAGGAATTATTATTAGAGTGACAGTAGACCACTGCGTAAACTCATTCATTTCGTTAAGAAACAGCTGAGTTAACGATGCAACTGTTCCTGACAAAAAATAGCAAAATAGCTCGTTACCAGGAGCATACCACGGTAACTTTCTTGCTGCCTGGCTTTAGATTACATTTTCTTTCAAGAGATAGTTGCAAATGCCACACAGCGGTTGCAAATGTAGCGCTGGACCCGTGCAATGTATTCAGGGATCTCTCTGGAGGGAAACAATAGATGGTGAGCACGTAGCTCAAAATGGCTGTTCTGCCCAGAGCTGCTCCCTCAGGAGTGCTCAGCTGGGAGCCAGCACCGTCGGGAGTCTGGAGAGTGGAAGGGCAAACATGTGTGAAAGGCAGGAGGAGATGGGAAGCAATAAAGAACAACAACAAAACCCCTAGGAATGCTAAATCCCAATTTTCATTTTTCCCTACTAAATACTGAGTGTACGGCAAATGTGGTGACAACCCTCCCACAGTACATTTGTTTGTAGTCTTTGGTGACCTTGCTTTTCTTAACCAGTGAGATTTTCCACAGAGACTGAGATTAGGGCATATCCCAGATCCATTATGTGTGTCCCTGACACAAATTTAAAATAGACAGAAATCAGCACAGCCTACACAGACAACTTGCTACTTCTCTTTCTGTCCATGCCTTTTGTGAAGATGACATGAAGTTTTTATTTTTCCTTCATATCTGGAAACAATGTGGCTTATTTGCATTTTCTATAAAAAACGCAAGTTGATTTCGAATCAAGTTTTATACAAGGCTGAAGATGAAGCACTATGCAAAATTCTCAAGTTCTATAACAGAACAAACATTCCCAATTCAGCCCGGGACACCCACTTAAATTACCAGCTCATTGAAATCACTGACTGCAAAGTGTGTACACTGTTTTCCCTTGGGGGGACAAATAATCACTGTAGATTCAATAAATGGCACGGATCATTGATAGAATACAAACCATGGTTTCTTTTAAAAGAAAAAATCCTGAATACTCTCCTCCTTTCCTTCCTCAATAACTGCAAGTGCTGGTTAGCCAGGTAGAAATAGGTGATTAACTGCCCCCTGACTGCTGGGAGGCAGAGCCTGAGCTCTCCTGTGCCTGAAGGAAGGACAGCTTTGAGGTCTGGTGATTCTAACCACCAATCTTCAATAAACTCACAGAAAAGTACTCTCATCTTCTGCCATAATGGTTAAAATCAGTCAGGCTACTGAGGCGTTATTATGAAAGACTCACAGACAAGGAATTCCAGTCATGGATTCCAGTCGGGAGTAAGTCAGCTACCCCTGTGCTCTGAAAGACAGGCCCCACAGGAATGCTCCTTTGCCTCTTCTGAGGAAAATCCCCCAATCCTGACCGGATCAGGCTGAGATTTCCAGAGGGCTGTGAGCAGTCTCTACAGGATAACTACAGACTGACAATTCTCCCTGAATATTACACATAGGAAAGACCCACCCACCCCTGGAAACCTGAACTCATGACACCTTCACTAAGCACTTGTGTGCACTGACTTCCCAGCATAAGTGGTTTCCTTCTGATTCCTTATTAGGAGCAGGAAAACCTCCTAAAGCCCTGTTTCAGCACCATAAAACCAACTGGAGATCCTTAGGTGCTTCCCACTTTAGGCAACTGCACATGCCAAGGGATCTACACTCGTGTGGTATATGAGTACCTTATCTTTCTAGCCAGATTGACATAAATCAATTTGATTAAAAATACATGGAAAGAAACCCAAGTCTTTATTAAAATTTAATGAATGGCAAAAGGTATTTAAGAAAATGAAGGAGCAATTACATGAAAGGAGTTTTCAGCACTTAAGCACAAGAGCAAACATTATACACAAACCAACAAACCAGTATCCCGTGTCTTCAAATTAATTGAGTCACGTCCAGCAGCACTGCCTGAATGAAGAGCCAGTACAACCTTCACTGAATACAAATACAAACCCTACACTCAAGTCCCACAAACTGTCAGTACCTTCCTGATAATAATTTGCTACCCAAAAAAACGACCTCTATTTGTGCTAGCTCACCGGAGCAACCACATTTCATGGCATATACCTTTAATTCCCCTTGCTTTCTCTATTCCCTTGCTGAATATGGGCTCCATTTGCAGCCATTTCCATGAAAAAATGCTATTTTCTAATTTTTCCATTCATGCCTGTTGCCTGCTGCAGCTCCTACCTCTGCAGCAGCAACACTTGCATTAAGTGGTTTTGCGACTGATTTTGGGAGAAGAGCCACTTTGCCTGCAAACGTCCCATTCCAAAAACCCTTATCTGAACAAACCCCTTCAGATCGCAATTCCAGGCACGGGGGAAAGAACAGAGAATACATTAACACTGAAATATAGTCCCCTATAGCACAGGAAACCAGGAAAACAGCTCAGTTAGACGTAAGAAAGGTTTTAAGAGGTACATTACAAATGGGGTGAAGCACGAGACGGCACCTTCGGGTCCACGACAGCAGATGACAGGTCGAGATTAGAGATACCTCGCTCACTGCTTTGGGTCCTCTCCCAACAATCTGCAACCCCTGGCAGCCCGCGGTGCGTGCGGGGTGTGCAGGAGGGGACAGCCGCCTGCGAAGGGACCGAGCCCGGGAGCGCTGCGAGGAGGGCGGCACCAATCGCGATGGCTGGCATCTGTCGCCGATAAAAGGGCACTCGTCAGAGGACGCGGGGCGTCTCCATGGGAACCCCGGCAGCGGCTCCAGCAAAGCCTCTCCGGGCAGGAACGGGCGAAGGGCGGTGGCTGCCCGGGCTCGGTCCTCGCCGTGCCGCGCCCTCCGCGCCCGCGCCCGCCCCCGCCATGGCGGAGAGTGCCGGCCCCGCTCGGCCCCGCACACATCACTGCCACTGGCACTGCCACCGCCCCGGCGCCGAGGGGGCCCGCCCGCTCCTCAGGCCGCCGAGGAAGCGCCTCGGGCTGGGAAGGCGCTCCGGCCCACGCTGGGCCCTCGCCCCTGCTCTGTCGCGCCCAGTCACGCC
>VZRQ01006263.1:24231-36018 GCA_013397975.1 Machaerirhynchus nigripectus
GGAATCCAGGGGGGCCAGGCCGGGGTGCAGCCCCGGGGCCGGGGACCCCCGCCTGCCGCTCCTGTTGCTCATCCCCGAGTTCCCAGTGGGGTGGCACCGGGGCGAGCGGTCGCCCCTTGGCTGGCCCGGGGGACAGAGCGGTGTCACGCAGTCGTGGGGCTGCCCCTGGCTTTGAGTGGGAGAAGCAGCGCGCTGAGACCCCCGGGCAACGGGACTGGAGCCGGGATCCCGGGATCCGTGGCTCCGGGAGCAGCCAAGTGCACGCAGTGCCCTGTGACCGGTGCTGGGAGTGGGGTTGGGGTCCTGCACTGCTCGGCTCAGACGTAGCAAAGGTTGTGCTTGAAGGAGTGGAAGGCTTCGGTGGTGGGTGCTGGTCCCTGGGTACCTGGCCCATGCTGGGAAGTGGTGGACAGCCACACTGTGCTTTCCCTGTGTTCCTGGGATGGAACAGGGAGTGTGAGCAGTGGTTAGGACGAAGCGTGACTTGGGAGAAAGAAAATAGTTGTAGTATCCATAGAGCCACTTAAAGGGACATGACTGCCAATACCAGTGTCAAAAAACTTAGTTTTTGGAAAGACAGTGTGAGTTTA
Organism: Machaerirhynchus nigripectus; assembly: GCA_013397975.1. NCBI lineage: Eukaryota > Metazoa > Chordata > Aves > Passeriformes > Dicruridae > Machaerirhynchus > Machaerirhynchus nigripectus. The sequence goes on from VZRQ01006263.1 coordinate 24,822, forward strand.
ATGAAACTAAACTGAGCTGCTTTGTAAGTATTGATTATTTCAGTTGTGTTCCACGCAATTCTGTAGCTGTGCAGAGCTCATGTAGTGATAGCATCTATTGTTGAGGTTGTTGAGGAATGAAAAACCTTCTCCAGGTCACACCACCGATGCAACTGTTCTTCAGCTGTGTCCTGTGTTTGGCGGGATGGATGACACTAATGTCTGGGTTCAGTAACTTTTCCATGTTATTACACTAGTGAAAAAGGAGTGGTGTGAGAGAAGGATCAGTGCAGATTTTCTAGATCCAAAGCAGTTTGGTCTTGTCTAGTGCTAGAGCGAGGTTATTTGATGGGTGTTTTTACAGTATAACCCATCCACCCATGAAGAAGTCACTGAGCCACAAGGCAGTGAGCAGGTTCTCTGTCAAGAGGTGTTCTGACCATGTGAAGAAGTTCTTCCTATTACAGAATTAAAAGCCAGTTTTTTCTTTCTGACTCAACTGTGATGACTTTTTGTGGGAAAGCCTGAGAAAATACATGTAGGGGTGCAGAGGGTTCTGAAATGACAGGCCAACCTGTGATGCAGCAGGATTTCCTGGTGAGCTGAAGCAGGGACTTCAGGGTTGTGATTAGTCTGAAAGGATGTAGTTTTTACCGGCTTCTCATCAGAGAGTGTGCAGCTGAAATTCTGTGTTGGTGCTGCTGATGGACACGTGGATTTACAGCAGTGGGAGTGAGTTGTGGGAACGAAGCTTTTCTGAAGCTGGGTGAATAGTTAGTGCCAGTTCTGGAGGTTCAGAGCACTTCATTAATAGCCCCCATGTCCAGAGGACTGCAGCCCATGGTCTCAGGTACTTCCTGACATTTTTCAAAGTGCTGGAGTTGACTGGTTCACTGAGGGACAGCATTTCTGGCCAGATGTCCACACCCAGTATGCTGTGGTCCAAAGTTGTGAGGGCAGCTGAAACCCTGGTATTGGAGCCGTGTGCCTGGGGTTTCTGAGCTTGTCAGCTCCTGTCCCTGTCCTTAGCCTGCCCTTCGTGTTGTGCAGACCTGTATGTGACCTCTTCTGCAGCTGCAGTGCATCTTTTGAGAGCTGAGAAGGTTTATGAACATTATTATAGCTCATACTTGGATGCGTTGACAAAAATTGTTCCTTGGGATAGTTGGAAACTTGGAAAGTGAATATTTTTGATTTGGAAGAACAACATGTACCTCGAGTTTGTGCTGGTGACTGTAGAATCTCTCATTTCTTTCCCTTGGTTGCAAAGACATGCTCTGGTACAAGTTGGCTAAATACTAGTAATTTAAATAACATTTCAGGAGGCAAGTGAGTCCATAGAAGTGTAAGGATGCAGTGAGAGAAATGCTGAATTGCGATGACTTTCTAAGACGAGTCCTTTTACACGGTAACACTGTGGTTTGTTTTCTGGTAACATGCACAAAAGCCTCTCACACCCTGCTGAGAATTCCAGAGTACCAGATCTGCAGTTACCACAAGACATACTGAAAGAGGCAAGCTCTGCTGAAATTGTGCAGGAGTGCTGAAGCCAGAAGTCAGATGCAGCACTGCTGAATGGCTGATGGGCCTCTCTGGGATCTCCCCGTGCTGTACCTCGGAATTTTGGGATGAGGCTCTGTCTTCTGGTGCTTGGAGTCAAACCCAGAAGGTGATGCTGAATCTGGTGCCAAGATAAGGAAGTGCTTTATCTAAATCTGCTGTATTGACTTCAGGACTTAAAATGCCAGCCCACATCTGCTAGATACTTCCTGCTTTCTTTAAAGTTTTGGGGATTTACTTGTCGTCACTCTCATTTATCAGTGGAGCCCTGAAACTCCAATTGCACATTGTCATCTCTTGCTTGCAGTGCCACTGTGTTTGCTCATTTGACTAAAACCAGAAAAGAGTAGAGTTGGGTTTTGTTCTTGGAGAAGAAAGGGACATCCTACAAAGTTTGAGTTCATGAGGAGATAATTGTTTTGTTGTTTTTACCCAGGGCATCCAGGGATATGCAGTATTTTGCTTTTCCATGCTGATGTAGTTTTGTTGGTGTGGGTGTTCAATATGTGATCAGAACACAGAAACCTATGTCTTTGTCCCCTTAGAAGATAAGTGGTTTAGAGAGCGTTACTGTGACCCTCTTGCAACTTTTCAGTCTGAAAATACACTTTCAAAAATAAGTGTTGTTTTGTGAAGGTGCACTTTGATTTTTTTTTTAAAGGCAGACCTCACCTTCAGCTTGCTGGAAGAGCTGAAGGGAAGGAACTGCAGAGGGAATCTTGTCCTTAGTTGTGATTTTGTAGCAACTTTTTAATTTCTGACGTGTCCCATTGAAAGTCTGACTGTAGGCAATGGTTGCAACACTTGACAGCTTGTGTGTCACTGTGAGAGAATACCCAGGAACTCGGCTGCTCTCCCTGTGGTTTGAAGGAACCGTGCTCCTGGCTTTGCCAGCTTGGCCACATTTCTTTGTTTGCATCCCTGCAGGCATTTTGTAGTTTGGAAAATGCTTTTTAATGATAACAGTGTGCTTGAGATAGCAGGATGCCTTGGAGCAGAGATCCGTCAGGGCCCAAAGTGTCACCTGTGTCCTGTCCTGAACTGTAGGAACTGTAGGTTCAATATGAACCTGGTAAATTTGGTAACTGCCTTAATTTTGGAATATCCGCGGAGAAAATGCATATTTCTAAATGCAGGTAATCTCATATGAAGTACAAGTGGTGCAGATACAAGCTTCTCATGCCTTCAGGCCCACGACTTTGGTGGGTGCCGCTCTCTCTGCCCAGAGCTGGGCCAAGGGTGCCAGTGCCCGGTCCCTGCCCCGCTGCTCGTCCTGCCCGGTGGGGAATTGGCTCTTCCAGGACACAGAAAGGCTGCACGTGGTGTGGTGGGACAGGCTCTCGGCCACAGCTGTCACCATGATCAGACATGAGCGCTTGATGCGGGAGTGGAGAGTGAGCTCCAGTCACACAGTTATTAGTCATTTATTTCAGAATTAGGAGCAGGGGGTGCAATTCTTAAGCCTGTCCCCCTTCAGCTGAAGGGCAGGTTGTTCCAGGTGGTTCCCAAAAGTAGTGTTTTACTAGAAAGCAGCACGAGGCAACATCCAGCCAGCCGTGTTCCTTGCTGTGCAAGGTTTCAGCAGCGGCTATGTTATTTATTCTATAAATAAATCTAGTGAGTTTATATTCTGTAACTATACAAATAGCAGGCTTGTATTATATTGGCAGGTTAGCTGAATGAAAACAGCGTTGACAGATGGTTCAGCTCATAGAAAAAAGATTTTTCTTTGTAGAATTACATAGGGATTATCCCTGTGTGTCAGAAATGTTTCTAAATGTCAAATATTTTTCTACAATAAAATAATAAAAATCAAAACAATTAGTCTTGGATACATTTTTACATACTAGAGCATAGCATGTGGTGGTGTTTTTTGAAACTAAAATAACAAGCTGAGTATCTGTTTGCTCTCCCCCACATGAGGGTTTCTCTCTCTCCTTTTAGGGTTAGAATCCCCAAGGACCTGGAAGATACCAACATGTTTGTGTTTATAAGTGGGAAATGAAACTTCATTTGCAAATAGGTAATGAATTCCACCTTAAATGCCTGCTCAGTGTGCCAGTTTTGCATTGTTAATTTCTAGATCTGTTCATTAAGACCACATGAGCTGGTTGCTGCTAGTGGAATTGCACAAGATGGTTGAGCTGCTCTGCCAGCCTGCCTCAGCTGAGAGGGATCTGTGTTTCCACAGCTGCACAGCTCTCCCTTCCCTTTGTGCTGCTGCTGGCTTGACCTTCCTTGGAGCTGAATTTCCTACCTGGCAAACTCCTCTGCTTGGCAGGGAGGCTTTTCTGCCCAGTGAGTGAATCAAGTCAGGCTGTCAGAGTCAGGAGTTGATAGACGTGATGCAAGGTCAGTGGCAGGAATACTTCTGGAGAAAAGTGGTCCTGGAGATGGGGATCCTTCAGGTGGGAGGCTCAGGCTGACTGAGCTGTGCGTGCCTGTGCTGGGTGTGGATGTTCAGCATGGAGCCCACTGCTCTGTGTAAAGCTGGGGTCTGGGGGTAAGCTGAACCTTCACTGAATGTCCCCTGCCAGCTCTGCTGGCTGCGGCCTGTGTTTGTTCTTCCCTTCTCTGGGGCTGCTCCTGCCTTACCAGAGCAGCCTGGTGCCATCAGCACAGTGTTGGCATTCTCCTTCTCTAGATGGAAGTGTCCCAGTCTGGCCTCCAGCTTGCACTCGCAGTGTCACAGGGTTGGAAGGGACCTTACAGATCACCTTGTTCCACCCCCTCGGGGACACCTTCCGCTCCAAGCCCTGCGTTCCACTGGGACACCCTGGTGGCCTTCCTGTGGTCAGAGATGACCACTTGGTTTGCTCTTTGTCTCCTCTCTTCACCAGGTAACCTGTCCATGCAAGGCCTGTTGTTGCCATGGCAGCTGAATTTCTTTAAGGGCCTTTTCTGAAGAATCCTATTAAATGTCTCTTGGAAATTAAAGCAGGCTTTGTCAGGTACAGTCCACTGGTGTAAGGGAGGGCCTTGAGAGAACTCCTGTGTGGAACTTGGCTTTCCTGTACAAAAGGAAGGTTGATTTCCCTGTCTAAATGCTGCAGTTTATTTACTTGCCTGCAGATCTATTTTCTAGAATAGTTTCTACTAAATTAGGCTCACTAGACTGTAACATCAGAGTTTGAGGTGAGAAAGTAAACATGACTGTAAACTGTGTTCAAGGGTAAGCACTGCTTCAAGCAGTAGAATTTTATTTTGAAGGCTGTTTTTTCTCTGGTTCACTTATGTGGCTTCTTTGGTGTCTGATAGTTTTGTTTTTCCCGTATCCTTACTTTAATAGGACATTGCTTGTGGGAGAGGAATTAAAAATCTCTCTTCCAAGAAATGAATACTTTTAGCAATAGAGAGGTACATACATATTTTGGGAGCTCTGTTTTCTTGAGTTCAGTGGAAATTGGTCCATGGACTGATAATTATTGATAGTGAGGATGGAGAAAAGAACAGAGAGAAGGGAATATACACAGAGTACACTCCTGTATGCCTGTTCCTGTTGGATACTGGGCTTAAAGAAACCCAAACAAATGGTTGCAGTGGTCCTGTAAAACAAACTGCAGCACAGGGAGTGCCAAGCAGCACTGCATGGATCATCCTTGCACACGGAGCTGAGCTTGGAGGGACTGCCTGCCTTTGGCTGCCTCCAAACTGTGCTCAGCCATCTGTAACCTTTGTGCCCTGCTGTACAGAGTGCTCTGGGAATGCCAGTGAGGGTGGAGAAGGAGAGCTCCGGTGGTAAGGGAAGCTCTTCCCCAGGCTTGGCCACAGTTTCGGGTACTTTGCCCTTTGAATCTCAGATCGTGGCTTGTTTATTCCTCACCTCCTTTCAGTTACACCCTCCCAGTGCTTTCCTTAAGCTCTTTGAGGCTTTTTCTGTTTTAGCACTAGCTGATTGTTCTGCTTGTATTCACATAAATCAAATGGAATTCACCTATAATGTGTCCTTTCTCATCCCTCTGAAAAGGGTCAGTGGAGCTGGTTGGAAGAAATGGCATAATTTCTGTGGGTTTGTGCATCTCTTTTGCTTCCCTACTCAGATGAGTGAATATTTTTTATTATTATTTTTTAAAAATTTTTTGGTGATATCTTTTGTTCCTGTAAGCTCCCTTTGGAACAGTTTTCTCTGACAAAGCAATAAGATGGAGCTAAAATTTAACTCCTGTTTCAAAATGGTCTAGGGAAGTTTTGAATGCTAATTATTGTGCTGTTGTACAAGTTACTGGACATGCTCAGAACCTGGAGAGGTGTGTTTCAATATGGAAGTGTTACACTTCAGTTTTCTTCCCAAAAGGAACCCGAGAAGCTGCTTGTTTTTGCTTTGCCAAGGAAAATTTTTACACACTTGAGTTCATGTTGGTGGAACTATAAAGCACCAGCATCAGGGACAAAAAGCACTGGTGTGGGGGGCTTATGTAAATCCTATTGCCTGATGTGGGTATTAATTAGGAATTTCTTGTCTTGGGGCAAATGTCTGTGAATGCCAGAGCCATTAGAGCTGGGAGGACAAGCCTTTTCCATTGGTATGCCTCACTTTTCTGATTTCTCATTGCTGGTTGTTGATTCAGAGCTGTTGGTGTCCTGGTGGAAGGTTGAGAAGGAAAGACCAGGGCTAAGAGAGAAGGCTGAGGGATAACGATCAAGGGGAGCAAGGTGTCACATCTGAGGAGTGGAGGGAGGAATTGTCACTTGTAGCTGCCATTATTTCCTGGACATTTTGTTTCCCCTAGGCAAACGTGTTGTTACAAAACTGCTAGGACTTGAATGTGTATCCTTTTCTAAACTTCCAGAATATTTTCTTGGCGATCTCTGCCAGTGAGGATTGCCAGGCCTTTTGCAAGACCGTGTCATTCATCAGCATCATCCATAGCATTCCTGCAGGACTTGGAGCCCCTGTGCAATGGCAGGAGGTACCACCAGCATTTTCTGCAGTAAATTCTGAGCTATTGGCAGGGTATGTCACTGATGAAGTTTTATTGTGAAATACACAGCCGAGAGTAACCTTTCACATCTTCCTTGGCCATAAATTTTTGGCAGTCAGCTCCTTTGTTGTCTGTCCCTCAAACAACTTCCTTGACCTAAAGTCATGCTTTAATAACACCCACATCCAGAGTTGAGCTATTGTGTCTGCCTCTGTCCTGAAGGCCACGTGTTGTTTCTCTTTGTAACTCGTGCTTGCATTCAGGCCGATGTCAAAAGATAATGACTTTGTGTGGCAGTGGTCACAAAAAGCATTCAGCGTGTGGGACATTCAGCTCTGATTTGTAGTCCCCCAATTCTGATCTCTTTGCCCATAGGCCTGGTAAATGACAAGTAGCACCACTATGAAGTGTCACAGAGTGCCAGTGGAGTTATTGATGCTGCTGGAATCCCGAGCCTGTGTGCAGGTTCACTGGTACTGGCAGATGTGAGCCCGATGCAGGGAAGAGCGTGTGGAACTAAGCTATCACAGAACAATTACACAATTAAAGAGCATTGGGATGTACAAAACCAGTGACTTGCAGCTCTCCAGAAGAAATAAATTCATGGTGAGCTCTCTGTGCCAAACGAGGCATCAGGGGTAGGGGAACAGGCTGTTCCTGGTGTGTGATGGGGGAGCTGGTAGAGAAAGTGTTGTGGTGCAAAGTAACTGCAGCTCCTGCAGCTCCTCAGGTACCTTGTTTTATATATGTATATAAGAAAGAGGTGTCTTTTTTAATCTCTGGTCAAGCTGTTGCTGGTGTTGGTGGCACTTCAGGCTCTTTGAGGGAAAAACCAAGAGCAGCACAAGTGTCTCAAGGCAGTGTAGGGCAGTCCTGCCCTTGCTGTGGCTCCTGCATCTGGCATCGCTGTCAGAACTCCCTGAAATGGGGCCTTGGTTGGGAAGACAAAAGCTGTGGGGAAGGAAGGGAAGAACGTGCTGGTGGAAGGCTAGAAATCATCTGAATATAATCTTACATTCACCACACTTGCCTATTAAAAGCCAACAAAGAACAGCAATTTAACACACAGGGCAGCCTCATTTGTATGATTTTTCCTTAGCTGTAAGCTCAGGCAGTTTGGGGATTGGTTGCTGGGGATTTTTTGTAATCCTCAAGGGGATGGTTGCTTTCTGCGTTGTTATGGATGGCTCAGATGAGCACGCCTGTGGTTGGGATGGGTATTGTTAGGCAGTTACTCCCATCTTGTTCCAAATAACACATGCCTCTGACAAACCAACTGTCCCGACTGGAAATTCCTGTGTTAAGTTTTTAGCGGCAGATTGGTTATTTTTGTGGTGTTCCAACAAAAGTTATTCAAATTGATTTTTGAATATGAGATTAAGGAATATTCTTTTTTTTTTTAAGGTGTGGTAAATGCACTTTTTTTTCCCCTGAGTATTTCAGTGGGAAATTCCTGCTGAATTTTCATGCTTTAGGGTAAAGGCCTGTGGCTTTAATGAGACCGTTGTTACTTAATTGTTAAAAAAAAATCCGCATAGCTTGACCATTTCATCATTGTCTGCAAAATAGTAAGTGGTAGCTTGGTTGGACTTGAAGATCTCTTTCTTGCAGATTTTGTAGTTGTGCAGGTTTTGCATAGGAGCAGGTTGTGTGTGCCTCTCGGGCAGCAGCCTTCACTGCATCCTTCCAGCTCTGGGGGAAGGACAGGAGTTGGACAGACGTCAGTCTGCTACTTATGAACAGAAACCATTCCTGAACACCAGACTGTGTGAGGCGTAACTCCCCAGGTTTGGAAACCAGGCTTTGGTTTATTGTCTCTTGCCATAAAGTTGCCAAAAGGTGGATCTTGTCAGTCGGGTGTCTTTCGTGCTGTATCCTTGTTTCCTCCAAAGCAGGCAAGCATATCTGCTGAAGCTCAGATAAGGAACAAATGTTTTTCCTAATTTTGTTTAGGTGAGAACATTTATTTTGGATGGAATCTCCCAGAGGAGCTTGAACAGACACCGGACAGGAAGATCAGTAAACCCAGCAGGATATAACAACACTGTGTGCTTGGACATTTGGGAATGTCATAGTGGAATATGAACTAAGGGAGAAAAGTCATGCTTTTAACGTGCCCAAGAGCTGACTGGTGGTGTCGAGATGAGAGCTGTTGGTGCTCAGAGTGCATGCTGAGGGTGCACAGAAGGGTGCACCTACAGAGTGTCTCAGTTTGGCTGCGGTCCCAGGTAGAAGCTTCCTCTTGTGGGCCCTTTGGTCACTTTGTCATGTGAGGGTCCACGCTCCCACCACTGGAACCCAGTGGCTCTAATACCATTTTCCCCCCTTGGTTTTAAATGTCCTGATCATATGTGATGAGAAAAATTGATACCACCCTGCCCCCATCACGTTCTTTTCCTTGCAGTATTTTTTCCTTACCCTGCAGCTGATAAGAATTTTCCTGTATTGCCAGCAGAGATTTAACCTTGCAGTATGATTTCTTGAGGACTGCTACCCAAAATGTTGCAGTGGTTAATAGCTTCATATAATACCTGCTCTGCAGTCTTGCAGCCCCAGCTTTCGAGTAGAACTATTCTATTATTTAGTCCTATAATTATTTTCCTTTAAGAACAGTTCATTTTTGAAAAATTGCAAAGCTTTTTTTATCACTTATGTGTCTCCATCCTCTAACTGGGATGTGCTGTGTTGTGAGAATAGATGCTAGAAAGACTTTACTATTGGGGTTTTATTTAATGAAATAACTGGTATTGGAGTGTGTTTTTCTCTAATTATTTTATTTGAACTTTTTTCAGTGATTTGTTTTTTGCATTGCTGGAATCTCTAGGGACAGAACTCTTAAGTCCAAAATCATCTTGCTTTTACAGCCATTAAGGGATATTAAAGCTGTAGACCTCTGTCCAGTCTTGTGTTTTACTGGAACAATGGACTTGTACTAGAATGGTTATTTATTTACTTTTACTTTTGTGGCTCTTCCTGGGCTTTCTTTGTTCCTGGAAGAATACGGAACAAAAAATAAACAATGGAGAGAGATCTTCAGTTAATCCCTTTGTCTGTCTTGGGGTGAGACAATTTACAATATTCTTGACAGCTGCTTGTCTAATCTCTTAATTGCTGGAAATTTCACTGCATTTCCTAAGCAGCTTATTCCAGTGCTGCATATTCTTACTGACTGGTTTGTTTCCAGTGTTTAACTGACACATTTTGCTGTTAACTTTTGAGTTTAATTTTGTCATAGTGAGCTATTTCTGGTGTACCTGAATGTCCATAAGCTGTATCGTTTTTTTCTCTCCTTGAGCTCTAACACAAACTGTGTCTTTGAGTTTCTCAGTGTTTCCTCCTACCTCTGGTTTTCTTGTCCTCTGACCCAGCTTACTGCTTTGTAGACTCTCTCCTCTTAGTTCATATCTCGAAGCTTGGGCCCCCAAACTGGGCACTCTGCTCTGATGCTGATGATTTAGTGGTGCAAGATGGATTGTTCTTCATTTATTTATTTATTGTGATGAGCTCTTCACAAGAGTCCCTTGCTGTTCCCTCATTGTTTTGTTTGTCATTCATGGAAGGCCTTGCAGGCCATCCCAGGGGTTGAGAATCTGCCTTAGCCTGTGCTTGGGTATCTGGAGTCACTCTGGATTTCTGTCACCGAGAGGCACGGTCACCCCTGGCACAAAGGGAGGGATGGAACCTGCATGGGAGGCGATTGTCACTGGTGAAACAAGCGGGTATTGGCCTGTGACAGGGACAGCTGCCCCTGTGTGCTTAGCACGGGCTGCAGCACCGACGCGGGCTCAGGCCTTGGCTGGGATGGCAGCAGACAGCAGCCCGGGCTCTCCCCTTGCTCCTGGCGAGGAGCGTGGGGACACTGCTGCCTGCTGCTGCTGCCTGCTGCAGCTGGCTGTGCTGCCATTTGATTAGCTGCAGTCTTCAATATTCATGAAGAGCACTGAAGAAAGAGGCTGCCTCGTTTGTTCAGCATCAAGCTGTTGAAAGCATACATGGAACATCGGTTTCTCCACAGCCTTTGATTTCAAATGCTGCCTTTTTTTTATTATAAAATGGTACAAGCCTTCATGAGGACTTTGACAATATGGAAAGAGGATTTGGTTTTTTGTGGTAAAAGTGTAATAGCAGCTGTAAGAGGAAAAACTGGGGAAGAAAATGAAAAGATGCTAAAAAAGTGAAAAAGGAATGCATTTAATGTGAATGTAATCTGTGTGTTTCACAGACTTGACTTAAAATTTTCCTAGGAAACAGCTGTCTTCCAGCATGGACAGCATTTGCAGCTTTTGTTTCTTCCAAACTGTAGGTACATTTTTGTACCAAGTAGAGATGTTTTGAGCCTTGAAACCAGTCTTCTAGTTATGACATCATTAGCAACATTTATTTATTGTCTCTTTGGATCCTGGATTCCTCATATAAAAGCATTTATTTCCTATCAGTTTATAATCTTCAGGGAATAGCTTCAGACAGATCTGGTGTGGTGCTCTGCTGTTTTAAGTGCATGATGATTTGAAACTTGGATTTCACTCCTTGTTTGCTGATTTTGAAACTGCCTTTTGCTGTGTTTTACAAGCTAATTTGTTGTGGGACTGTATTGAGAGAGGTGGGGTGAAAATTTAAAGTAGATTAATTTATAAGTAAATAAATGGAACTAGGTTTTACTTTTTAGGCTTTACTGAATTTTGTTCAACTTAGTAGCTTTATATTGATAAACATACCTAACCTTTTTTTTTTTTTTT
>VZRQ01006263.1:36044-64013 GCA_013397975.1 Machaerirhynchus nigripectus
TTTTTTAGTGCTGTTTTGTCCTCAGTGCTTTCCCACCTCTTGGGCTATCACCCTTGCTGCCCTCCTGTCACCCCCGAGTGTCTGCTTTTGGCTGATAAGCCTGTGTCCCCTGCAGCCTTGTCGCTGCTTCCTCTGGGAGCAGTTGGCTCCTGCTTGGAGCACAGGCTCTGTGCCGGGCAGGGCTGGAGGTCGCTCCAGGCCGTGCCCCGGGCAGGGCCCAAGTGCTCCCCGCCGGTCTGGGACACACCGGGGCCGCCGCCAGCCGGGGCCAGCCCCTCCCTCAGCGGCCGCTGCGCCGGCACAGGTGTCCCGCAAACACACCCAGGGAATTGGGCAGCTTTCGGCTGCTGGTTTGCCAGCGGTGAACGGGACTGTGAGCAGCATAAAACCGCGGCGGACAGTGACCGAACAAGCTTCCTTTGATGCCGGGTGCCGGCACAGCTCCCCAGCGGCGCTGCTGCTGCTGCTGCTGCGGGTGGGGTACCCGGGGGCGGGAGCGCAGGGATCGCCCCTGCGGGCTGGGGAGCGCTCTGGGCTGTGATGGGTGCGAGCTGGGACACCGAGGGTTGGTGTTTTGGTTCTGTATTTCCACGGCTCCCAGCCTGATGGAGCACGCTTTGTTGTGTAGTTGGGCATTTTGCTGGGTGGGGCGGCACAAAGTACAGCAGGCAATGAGTGACTGCTCAAGGAACCTGGCTGGTTCTCTGGGAAGGTGGCTTTCTTCCCTATCACTGCACCTGGGAGGCCATCAGCACTTTATTCTTCCAGTGTACCTCCCAGGGAAGCTCATCTCTGTGATTTCATCACTTACCTTACCAAGTTATCTCCCTTTCTAATAGACTAGGAAGAGCCTTGTCATCAGTCTCTTACTGTCCCTTCTAATAGCCCTCAAATACCCAAGGAAAAAAAGAGTCAATTGCTCTCGGATCTCGTAAGAGTTTGGCATTGCATGCGTATAAGGTGTTTGAGCTTTAAATGTTTAAATCAAAATCCATTCAGTCTTAGCACGTCTTTCTCTCAGGTTTCATCCTTGTAGTGCACAATTCTGCCAGTTTCTCCTCTTCTCTGTTCTCTGTAGACTGCAATATTTTGAGAATCCTTTCCTTGATCAAGATCCAAAACTGTTTTCCTGCCCCTCCTCTTCACAGTGGCTGTATATAAGTTCTTGGTTAACAGACTCAACAGTTAATGTTAAAACAAGAAAAAGTTTGTGCTGTTTGATCACAAACTTGTAACTCTTTCTTATCTGAAATTAAAGTAAGACATTTAAGAAAAAGAAACATTACAACAGAGCAAAACACCAGCCAGTGGGAAGGAGAAGCTAGAAGACTGAATATGGTTTATAACAACTCAAGGCAGAATTTCTTGCTTCTCACAGCCAAGAACTGGATGGTTGGATGTCAGGAGCAGGAATCTCACCAGCCACCTGACAGTGGTTTGTCCCTAAAATCATCTTTGCTGAGGAACTTTGAGACCGTAAGGATTCATTTTCCCCTGTAACTTGGGGGCTCTGCTCAGAAAACACGTGACTGACTTTATGTGTTCATTTCAGTCTCACCTTGCTCTTGTAATGTCAACTGTTGACTTAAGGAAACCGTCTTATGTTTGCAAGTCAGTATTTAACCACTGTGCTAATTGTTTTCTCTTCCATTTCCCTGTAATGGGGTTTAATTTTATCCAAGTCTTCATCAGTCTGGGAGTTTGCAAGCAGATTAGAAATTAAATTGTACAGTAGAGAACAAGCAATAATAAATATCCTTTAAAATGTTCATTTTTAAATAATAAAAAGAATTGTAAAATCTCTCCTGTTAAAAATGATACTTTGAAATGTGTTCTGGGTACCATTTTTCTAGTGAACTAAAATGTCATTATGTTTTCTTTTTTCTTCCTTTGGCAATTAATCTCACAACTCATTCTCCCAGATCATTCTTCTGGTGTTTTAGTAATCTCAGCAGCTACTCTAAACTACAAACTTATTTCAAATGTGGTTGCCAAATTGCATTTTCATGTCAGAGAAGTATCTTCTGTCTGCAAAGAACACATGGACATTCCTGTTACAGAAACATTAGCTGTTCCATCTCTGCTTGCTGTGTTCAAGTATCAGTGCCCCCTCCTTTGAGGAATAATTGAAAACTTGTGGAAGAGGCTTTTTACCCACTGGTGAGGAGCTCACGAAACCTTTTATAGCTTAAAAGACAAAATTTTTCACAGCATTGCCCTAAGAGTTCTGGAGAGATATTTTTAGCTTCAGTGTGGGAAATTTTGCTGAAACTAATAACTGTCTTATTTTGCATTCTGTTAATCTGCCAGGTGTGTCTGGAACTGCAGGATGGCTGTACTGACTGCAGTTAATATATGAATAAAACATAAAATAATAGATAATAGTCTTTATAATATATATACAGTATGTAAAATGAATAAAACATGGAAGTGTTTAAGAGTTCCCTGCATTCTGACTGCAAAGGAAGGTTCAAGGGTTGGGAGTGCTTAGGGCTGGGTTTCACTGGGGCTGTAGGTTCAGAGGGCTGGCACTGAAACAGGCTGGTCTTTAAAAGTGCAGTACCCCCAGGTTCTATTGATGTGATGTTCAGGCTCTGTGTTCCCACATCTGCTCATGGTGTTCTGTCTGTAAGGTCACATCCTTCTTACAGTTCTGGTTTTGAACAGTACCTACAGAAATAAGAAATTGTGGACAGGATTCGACTTCACTTTTTTTTTTTTTAATTGAAGAATATAAGAGGAAAAAACCCACAGGCATAAAAACCTCAAACACATTCAAGGGTGGAGTTTTTGCTCCACGTACTGATTGGGAATTACCTGTGAATTCTCTGGGAGTTCCATATTCAGGACTTCCTGTACTTAGGAAGGATGTGTGATTTTCAGCATGTATATTTTAGGACGCTGAACACCTGCTCTAAGTGCACAGTGAAGTTTCAGCCTGCAGGTAAGACAAGTGCCTTCCATAGCAAATGCACAAGTAATTCCCAGTGGTCCTGCAAAAGAGGAATAAGCCTAAAAGCATTAGTTTAAAAAGGTTGTTTGTTCCCTTTTCTCTCCTTGGCAGTATTAAGACCAGAGCATTTTTGATAAAGAAATGTAAAAATCCGTGCTGGGAATCTCACAGCTGCACAGCTTTTGGAACTCCCGCTCCTCTTGTGTTCCCTCTTGCAGCCAGGTGTGGGAAGGCCAGTTAGCAATCCTGCAGGGATGTGCTGCTGCCCAGGTGCCCGGGGGCCTGGGACAGGCTGAGAATGTGTTTTGCCAGGGGTTTTACAAGTGCACATCAAAGCAGCATATCCTGCTTGAAACACATTATTTAATAAGCAAAGTGTGACAGAGACAGGAGAACATCATAATCACAGCAGAACAGGCCAGGCTGAGGTAAAGAATGAGAGGTGGGGTTGCTCTTTTCTGCTGGTCACAGGCTGGAAATTGATTAGTGTTGGACTTGAAATATGTAATTAATGATGAAAAGAGCCACTGGCAATTTGGAGTGTATTGAACATGAGCTGTGTAATGAAGTAGGGAGGTGAGCTCAGCCACTTTAAATGGGAGAACCTGTCATATCTGTACTATTAAAAAGCTGTCTTTAGTATTAGAAAACTGAAGTATGAGAGTACTCAGTAATTTATAGTACTTAGCATTAAAAATCTGAACGAATTGATTATGAATATTAAAATGGCTGCAATAAAATTTAAACACTGAAAGTTTATAGAAGCTCTAAGCAGTAATTAAGGATGCTATTTTAATATATAAAATTTACTAAAGTTGAGCAAAGAAAAATCCTCATGCAGCTCACAAGGGAAAGTGTAGAAAGAAAAATCTGCTTTTATATTCTTGTTGTCTCTTAGTGGATTTAGTTGAATAACTAAGAAACGTGAAACTAGACTATCCTGTTCTCATACATAGTATAATTTGAGATATTCCCGTGTCCTTATTAAAATTGGAGAAGATAGTCCTTTGCATGTTTATCTAATTTTATACTTCAGTTGATAGGGGATTAGAGACTACATTGTGAATTTTTTGTCTACTCTGTGTTTTGGGGGATTTTTCTATTTTAGAGCTTCTAAGATCACAGCTGAAATAAAAGCTATACTTTTATGCCTAATAGAGTAGCTTCCTCATTTTTAGCTGGTGAAATATTTTTGGCACCCTGTTCTCAATCTGGCCTTGCTGGGCTACGACTGCTGGGAGAATGGCAGCTCCCTGAAGAAATGGAGGAAAGCTCTGCTTTCAACTGGCTCTGGATGACCCTTTTGGTGCTGGAGCCTCCTCATGGAGCAGCCAGAGAAAATCCAGGCAAACTCGCCGTCAGCCTGCAGGCCTTCGGCCACCTGCAGCAGCCAGGAAGCTCCTGGGAAAGGGGAGAAAGCTCTTTGGCAAGCAGTTACAAAGTCTCAACAATTTCTTCAGAAGCTCAGCAGAGGCTGAATGGATTATCTGAGTATTGAGTTGTCACCTGGAAAGGCACTTTTCCAGAATAGATTTCCATTACCTGTGTTCTTGAGCCATCCACCCTCTCCCCTTCCAGACAGGTAACAGTTCATCAGTGGCACTGAGTTGGGTTAAGTACATCACTCAGTTAGACTGAATAAGATTAAGTAAATAGAACAGGGCCTTTCAGTTTGCCACCAACTTTGTTTTTAACTGCTTCCCACTGGGGATAATCAGGATTTTTCCTTCTTACCAGGATGTGCGCCTTTCTGCTAAAATTTTGGTGGCATTTCTTTAGCACATGCTTTTGCCATTCATAGTTTGGGCCATGGCAGGTTTGAAGGTTCAGGCTAAATCCTGTGGGACGGGGTGACATGCAGAGCTCACTTTTAAACTGTGTTTATTGATGGGTAATCTTTGTTCATTGATACCTGTGTTTATTGATGAGTAATCTTTGATTAGTACCAGCATCACGGACTCCTAATGAACATCATTGCCTTTCTCTAGGAATGCCAGTGCAGGAGGATTTGTGTTGGATTCTAGCTGTTCTAGGCTCTGTGCCTCCCCTAAATGGAGTCTGAGCATGTCCAGTCACTCTTTTTGAAAGCCAAAATATTACCTTGTGTGTCACTGAACAAATAATTCTGGAAACGTTTTCATTTGCTCTTTTAAGTTTTACACTCACTGCGTTTCCCTTGGGAAGTATTTTTGAAAAATAAAGCTTTTAGTTGGCTTTTCCTCAAATCAGAAAGTGCTTGTTCTTGTTACATCTAACTGTTTGACAGGTGCATGGATATTACCTTGACCACTGGACTGAATTCTCCACAAAATAATGTCAGGGCTCTGAGAGCACTCCTTTTGAGCACTGCAATTATGTGCTCTTCAGCACTTCTCTTAGCAGGACCCTGATCAATACAGTACTTCATAATTTCTCGGGTTCAACTCAGATTTAGAGAGGATGTCAGTATTAATGTGTTCAAATTATTCTCTGGAAGCAATCATGCTGTTAGTTCATTCAGCAGACAAAATCAACTTGACCTGGACCAGGAAGCTGCCTCTCATCCTAAACCCTTAACATAATTTATTAAGCTCTCTGCATTCATTGATGTTGCCTGTTCATACTACTGCTTTTCATATTATCAGAGAAAGCATTAACAGCTTCTTCTTCTCTGAGATTATTTTATGGTTTCTTAGAAGCCACATATCAGTCTAAGTTTTTTTGCTTATATCACCTCCTTTCCCCAATTCTCGAGCCTTTCTTTCCCTCACTAAAAAATAAATAAGTAAAAAGACCAGCAACTCAGAAGCGCAAAATGCTGAGCATTAAATCCTATGCTACTAAAGCTCTGGGATTAAGGGTTTTTTAACTGCTGAATTCTGGAAGATTTTTGAAACAAACCTTTGAAGTAAGGCATGTGTATTAATTTGGAAAGAGAGAAATCAATCCTTTAAAACAGTTCTGCAGTACACATTTAATTGTCTGTGTTTATTCCAAATGCTTTTAAGGTAGGAAAGCAGCTTAAAGATTTTTGGCAAATACATGCTACTTGGATAGAAACCCAAGAATTTTAACAGCTGTTTTCTGGAGAATGTCTTGGCTTTCCTTGTCCTTGGTGGTTTATATCGATATGGGCAGTTTGATGTCACCTTTTGCAGAGTTGTAGTTTTCAGTTTGGTTCTCTAAGACAAGTGTTTGTGTCACTCCTGTCACTGCCAGGACAGTGGGACAGAGGAGGGGACAAGGGAAAGAAGCTCAGGGTACTTTAATATTGCTAATTTTTGGTCTTTTGAATAGGGTTCAGTTTTTTTATGGTTCAACATGTTACTTAAATGAATTAGAAGGATTGAGTTGCTGCATGTCTCTTAGGAGCACAGCCACTACTTTCAATTAAATTTGGAGGCGGTGGGAGGTGTCCAAAAGACTTAATTCCTGCCGTTTTTGTGAAGGTAGATAACTGGCCAAAGTTACTCTCTTAACATCTCTTTCCCATCCCTCTTCTACACACTCTTCTAAAAAAAAAAAGCAAGAGTAGGATTTAAGTTGTTGTTAGATGTTAGAGAATCCACACAGAGTAACAGAGCAGTAATCCATGGAGAACCAAGCTTCATTGTTTCCACAGCTTGTGGGACTGCTGGAAAAGACAAACAGAAGGAAAGAATAAGTGTGCAGCAGTCTCAGTTGGCCAAACCCTACAAAGAGAGCTTTTATCAGTTTATCAGCGTGGCAGCAAAGACTTCTGATTCTGTGGTTCCTGAAAACAGAAATAATGTTCTGCTTCTGGAAGAAAATCTCCATCACGGTTTAAACTGGAGCAATTACATTCCCAGGAAAGGCAGCAGGAGGGACAGAAAAATGTGTTGTACCTTCTCAGAAATCCCCACAAAGCAGCTGATCAGATTTAGGATCTCACTTGATGGCTCATGATGTGTTCTTGCAAATTCGTTATTTTTAAAGTGGAATTGTGCCTGACTCTTCCAAAACCACATAATCCATTTACTGCATTGACAGAAATCTGTGTACCAGTCACTGGGAGGTGAGATGTTCTCTGGGTGAAGAGATGGTTCCACTGTTGGCTGCTTTTGCACTCCTTGTTTGTCTGGCTGGGGAGGGCAGAGGGCTTGTTGCGCTCAGCCTCTCGCCCTCGGGCAGCCCGGATGCAGAACGAGAGCGCACAATGATCATAAGTGGGAATATGGTTTTGTTCTGCTTCATACATATTGTAGAAATTGTTATGGATTAGTATTTTACTTCTAATTGAAGAAGCAGTTTATTTGTATTAATTACTTTTTGGAATTCGACAGCTAGTTGGGAGCCATTATCCATTTACTGGGGAAAAACCCAGCTCATTTGAGGTTTCAGGTTAAATTTGACACCTTCAAACCTGACTCTTCAGTGCAAACTGAGTTTTATGCAGTGCTGATGGCAAATGGGAAATTATTTCTAGTTACTTAATAAATATAACCCTAGACAGTTTAAAAACAGAAAGGAAACCCAGCCTTTAAATAAAAGGAAAGCCTGGTGAGTCCTATAGCCTTATTAGAAGTGTCTTAAGAATTAAAATGTGGGAATTATCTTAATGATGGGCAGATTATTGGCAAAAAGCCATGTAGGATTCATTTAAACCATCAGTTTTTCATGTTAGTGCTAATGTATTAATTTAGTGAGAAATTATGATGTTCGTGGGATCCTGGTAGCAAAGCTGGCATTAATGTGGCCTTTTGACTTCCATCTGAAGAAGAAGTGGGAGCCAAAAGACCACATGAATTTTCAATAAGTGTCACAGTTCCAATGTTTAATTCCAATGGCAAATTAAGCAGAAAGGGACCAGTGGGATTTTTTAAAACATCTTGTTCATGTGAAGGCCAGGGCTTTATCTCCTCCTAACAGTGAGACAGCAGCAGTGTACAGGATAAAAGGTAAAAGGTACATCCTTGAGATCAGAAGACCCCCAGAAATGCCGGACCTAAAGGTTTGGTGGTCAGCAAATTATTTGTGAGGGGTGTTCTGGGAGGTGGGTAAAAATACAGTCAAACTCTGAACTCACTGTAGGCTGCTGCTGGAAGGTGTTTTCAGCTTCCCTCCATCCCTCTGCCCTTGTTTGCCACACTTTGTGCTCTTGCCAACATAGTCTGCAGCACGTCACTTTTCAGAGGACTGTATCCTAAAATTGTGAATGTTTATTTTTCAACTGGAAATGTTTCTTAGAAGAGGAGGCCTGGGAAAAGATACGAAGTATCTGAGCCCCAGGTAGAGAAGTAGGTATTTAGAGCGGGTTTGCTGGTACATTTGGCCTTGGTGACAGGAATGTAAAGGGGGGCACAGACTCAAGCACAAGAACAAGGGAGGGTTGGGACAGGACAGGATGGGGCCTTTATTTGGGTCAACGAAGGAAAAGAAGCAGAGAGGGAAGGTGGGCCCTGACAGGGAGGTGTCCCAGCTCTGGCTGAATCTGCAGTCCTTGAGCCACAGTCATGGGAAGAGAAGGAGAGGAAACTGCTTGAGTCACCTTCTGCATGATGAGGTTCTCACACCGGGACTGTGGGAGAAGCCAGCCTCCTGAAAACACACAGGAGAAGCAGGAAAGCTGGTTCCAGCACGGCCTGGCTGTGTGGATGGAGAGGTGGGGATGGCCATGGCATTCCGACTGCTGAGGAGCCACTGCTCTGTGAGCTTCACCTGGTGCCTCGAGATACCAAGGTGGATGTCAAGACAAGTAGGGATTTTGTCCTGAATAAAGGGAAAGGTCCAGAGGGGAGAGGTAGATTTGGAAAGACATGAGAGTTCTGAATGTAGGTGGTAGTGAAAGCTGACCTGCATTGTTTATTCTCAGAGGGTTTGTCGGGGTGGGATATAACTACATTTTTGAATAAGAAAGGATCCCCATATGCATATAATATTAGAGAATGAAAAGTATCACCTAAAAGATAATACTGATGCAAAATCTAATGTGTGTAAATTCAAGCAGTTGGGAAGATCTGGATTTTGGAAGTGTTCTGGGGAGTATGGCTACACACATGCATTTGTCTTGTGCCTGGGCTTTTGGCCTCAGTAGTACAGGTCTTTACAGATCTTTCTTCTGCCCCACATGGTGTTTGTACTATTGCAGATGTATTTAAAAAAAAAGAGCCAGAAAATGGGACCACTTTTTTAATAACTTTGAATATTAGGGTATCTTGCCTTTCTCAATTATTTAAAGGTTTGATTAATGAAACTGTGATAACCCAAATTCTGGATTAAAAAAAAAAGTTGATTACAGTTTAAGATTCCTGTTATAAAACCTGGAGAGCTGTGTCTGTTGGTATCTCACTGGAAGGATTAAGAGAAACTTCACTGTTGTATTTAAACAATATTTTTTAACTAGCCCCCTGCCTCATGACTGCTGCCAGCTGTCCACAGGTAGGAGGAAAAAAGTTCTTCCATCTTGGTGTGAGAAAGGAGATTTTAAGGCAGTGCTTTTCTTGCTGTTCAGAGACTTTTCAGAGTGTTACATTAACTCTATCTAGAAATGAAGCACTGGTTGGTTGTGCCTCTGCTTTGCTCCTGTGAGCTGTCAGCCAGATGCAGTGAGACAGAATTGCCCCTGGACTCCTGACTCTGGGCCTCGCTGCCTTGGGGAGATGCGCATCTCACAGCTCTCTTACAATATATTTTATATGTGTATAAGAATCAGACTTTCAAAGGTGGTCTTTGTTATCCAAGCTAAAAGGATTGGTTGTGATTCAGTTTTTAGACAATCGTCCCTGTGAGGTCCAGGGCAAGTGGAAAGTCCCAGTGGGAATTGTTGCACACACATAACCAGGCCGAGGTTCTTGGTGGAGCTCACTCAGACTGAGCTGCTCGCTGAGGTCATGCAGAAGTTTGGGCAGGATTTCTGTCCTTGTTTAACCCCATCCAGCCACCAGGCCCTCACAGCCACTCGCTCGTTCCCCCAGCAGCAGGATCAGAGAGGGAAACGGAAGGGTAAAAGCTGGACAGCTCGTGGGTTGAGAGAAGGACAGTTTAACGGGGAAAACAAAAGCTGCACACATAAGCAAAGGAAACCAAGGAATTCATTCAGCCTTCCCACAGGCAGGGAGGTGTTCAGCACCTCCAGGAGAGCAGGGCCCCAGTACAGGTAACAGTGACGTGGGAAGACAAGTGCCATCACTCCTAATGTCCCCCCTTCCTCCCTCTTCCCTCCACTTTATTTTTTTTTTTACTGTGCATGATGTCATGAGGTCTGGAATATCCCTTGGGTTGGTTTGGGTCACATCTGTCCCCTCCCAACCTCCCAGGCACCCCCAGCCCCTCCCCAGTGTTGCCATAGGAGGGGCAGGAGAGGCCTCGGCTCTGTGTGAGCTCAGCAAGAACAGAACCATCTCTCTGTTACCAACCTGTGTTCAGCACAAACCCTGACACAGCCCTGCTCCAGCCCCTGTGAAGGAAATTAACTCTACCCCAGCTGAAACCAGCACAGTCTCTTACTTTATTTTCTGATACCCAGAGTGTCTTCCAGAAGGATTTCAGCTGGCATCAACACCAGTGTGTCGTCAAAGGCTGGGTGCTGTGAGAGCTTGATGTTTATCTCAAACAAGAAAATATAACAGGGAAGCGGTTTTTATCTTTGTCATGTGAGAAAATTATTTGAACTGGATTTAGAGGATGTGAGAAAGGAAATTGAAACACTTTTCAAGGTTGCATTGGAGGTTGGAAGCTTTGCAGGCTTTCTCACCATGGCATTGACACAGACAACCCTTGGTGATCCAGGGTCTCTGCAAAGCTCATGGATCAGCCTTTGTGTTCTGTACAGAGAATATTCTGCAATTACCAGTGTGCTGGCCTTCCACTGGTCAGAGGGACAGTCCATGGACAGCACACATGCCATAGCTGAGCTAGGCAAGGAACTGGAACTTAGGACATTCACTTGGCTGAAAATCACCTGCTGATGTAAAGCAGGGCCGTGAGAGGAAACAACAGGAAATGAGCTGCTGTGGGCAGTACTGGAGTACTCTTGAGTTTCTCATTGTGCTAGTTGAATTTTCTGGAAGTTTTCTCTCTGAGAATAACTGATTGTCTTTTTAGAGGTTTAGTTCTTTCTTGTGCTTATGCTTTGTATCTTGTCACCAAAAACAGGCGGACACCTGCATCCAGAGAGAGGGACAGTGTCACAGGCTTAGTCTGATGGCTAATTAGAAATAACCTGACCACAGGATTTCACGAGGTCTACTGAGGCTGAAAGTGGATACTCATTTCTTTGTTTACTCAATGTGTTTTAAAATCCATTGCTTCTTATTTCACCCAAAATACATAACAGAAACCTAAATTAAATTGTTTTCTTTGTGTTCCTATAGATGATTTTACAGCTATGCTGGGCTTGCTTAAATTAGACATTTGATGATACTTTTGAGTGATTTCCCCCTTTAAGACTGAAGTCTTTTCATACTTCATGAATTTTGTGCACTTAAACAGGAATATGAGAGTTACATCCTGGTGCTAAATATGTGTCATTTGTTTGTTTTTTCCATTAGTAGTGAGTCTAAGCCTGCACTGGGTTTCCCAGTACTTCCTTTTGTGGATAAGAAGCCTCTGTGTTTATTTGTTCATTTTTTTTGGACTATGCGGTGTGTTCCTGTGAGCCATGGTTATTAATTGACAGATGAGTTACACTATGATGGCACTTAAAATGCACAACGTGTATTTCTGAAAGCAGTCGTTGCTATAGCAACTTTCTAGTAGGTCACTGGCAGTGTTGTGTGAGTGTGTGTGTATGATTTGGCTGTTAATGCAGACTAATACTGATAGAAAAATGAGACATGGGAGAGTCAGAACGAAGGTAGCCCTTCCCCCCTCCCCGTCCTCTCCCCTCAAAACAGCGTAAGAGAATTTTGTGGAGAAAATGCTTACTTAGGATATCGCATGTATTGGCAAGAAACTGGCTATCATCTGCTATAATTAGATGCTTTCTTTCGGTTTATGCAAAGATTATTAAAAAACCTCAAAATAGCCTTAATCTGACTCTGCTTTTTCTTTGACATCTTTGGAGTTTGGTTAGGAAAGGAATCCATACTCAGCTGATCCAAAAGTCAAGTGTTACATTTATTGAGTGTTAATGCCTATTGTTGAAGTACATCTGTAGTACGCCCTGGAGTTTTGAGAAATTGGGGTTTTTCCCTCGTTTGTAAGATCTTTTCATCAAGGTAGGATGCATTTCTGTAGCAGGGGAGGCCAGTGCAGATCTTGTGCTTCTGTTCTCCCTGGTTGTTCCCGTCCCTTCCCTAGCCCTGGTCCTGAGCTCACGCAAACGAGGGATGAGCCAGTTCAGGGAGCTGATCCAAATGCAAACAACTGGTAAAGAGTTTTTAAAACTGCTAGATGATTTCCTGGATTGTACAAATGGGCAGAAAGCCACATGCCAGTACAGCCATAGGAGGGAGGAGCCACGGTGCCTGATGTTCAGGGCAGTGGACATGGGTGGTAGTGACTGGCATTCCCAGACATCCATTCAGATGTTATTTCCCACTGACTCTGCTTTTGGTTTTGCTTGGAAACTTAGCTAAAAGTGCTGTGCAGAGGACTCTATCCCAAATTCTTTGCATTTTTATTTTTCTCTGAAATAGTTCTCTAATAGTGTCTCCTGGGTTTTTCTTTATTCTTTAACTTTTACTGCCCTGATTAGAGAGCATTCATATATCTCTTGTAAAGTGATCAACCTATAGCTAGGCCATTATTTTGAGTCTTGAATTAACATTGCCTTAAGATAATAGAAAATGAATTACTTAAGGGAGCACATTCTAGATTGTGATAAATGAAAATAATGTCACGTGTAGGAAGTGTTCTATGATACTGTAATCTAATAGATTTTTCTCAAGTTATAGTGTGGAGTGCTTAATGTGGACTTTGTTTCGTGTTGCCTCTTCTACAAAAGCCATGAAGAAGCTGTGCTGCATTTGCAATTGAACCAGTGTGGTAGAACTGCTGTGCTGCCTGGATGGGAGCAGGGAGGGATTGTGGTAGGGAGCACAGGGAGGGAAGGAGGGCTGGATATGCTTGCTCCCTTCTCTTCTTTTCCAGTGTCCCCTGTGTCTCCATTCACTGGTTTGCTGGGAGTACCCAAGCTGCTGTAAAAAAAAAGGAATAGGCATATGTGGTCAGGAGCAGGAGAAAAGAGCAGGGAGTGCGTTTTAAACAACAGCAACCCATCAGATTGGTTCAACCATTGTATGAAACCTCATCCCAAAACCCTATGGAAAAAGAAAATGTCTATTCCATGTTGGTTTGTTGCTGGTTTTTTAAATTATTATTCTCTGATACGTAGTCATGTTCTCTGTGTTTTGAGAACTTGATTTGTGGAAGTGCTAAGTGTTGATACAACCCCTAGGAAAAAAACTTCCTTGATACTTTTTAAGTATTCAAATGATTGCTGAGTGCTTTATTGAATATACTTGTGTATACTGTGTGCTCTGGAAAAGCTTGCTCTAACTTTGCCTCAAGGGTGAATGCATTGCTTATAGGTTAATATTTACATTTATTTGAATAATGTGTAAAGAAATGGAGGTAGGACCAGGTACAAGAAAAATGAAAACTTGTGTCTTCCTTGTATTTTCTGTAAGGATTGTTCCTAGAGGAAATGTTCCCTTAGTTAACTCCTGGGGTTACAATTTTTAGCTAGAATTTGCTTTTGAGAATCTCATGGGAATTGAGAATCTGTTTAAGGAAATGCTTCAAAATATTCTCACTCTTGCTCTTACAGCCTGACAGTTTCAAATATCAGTTACTGGATGTATTTTCATTTTATGTAACTGTGTAAGATACTGAAAATCCTCTGCCTGTCTTTCTGAAGGGCTGAAGAAAGTATTTGCACATTCTTCGACATTTAAAGCTGTGTGGTCTGTTCTCTTCTCTGCAAAAACAAAGGCCAAGGAGTCTTACAGGGGGAAGTATCCTCTCGTGTGGATCAGCTGCTGGAATTTCCCCCCTCCCTGGAGAGCTTTGGCTTCTCTTTTCCAGAGCTTCTGTTAAGTTTCACTCAGTCTTACCAGCAGTGCTGAGAGAACTGTGCTTTTTCTATTTCCAGTGTCTTATATTTGATGGTAGAAGATGATTCTCTTCTCTTCTAGGCATGAGGTTTCCTTTTCTCACCTGGTAATTTTCCTTTTTGTCTTAGTCTGTCATTCCCAGGGAAGAGTTTAGTAAGGCTTTGTGTGGGTAAGCAGAAGGTTGGTGCAGTTGGAGACCATCACTGTAGCTTAGCAGAGAATTCTGTGAGCAGCAGTTTTTAAGTTCCAGATGTTGAACACTGTGTTCTGAACATCGACCTTAACTTCAGCACTCTGTCCTGAATGGAGCTTTGCCCTTGCATGGACACAAAGCACGCAGATGCCTCTAAACCCCCAGCACATTTCTAAACAAGTTTTGGTTGTATCAGGGTAGCCTCAGGATCCCACGTTTTTCCTGTTCTTGGGTCCCTCAGAGATGTTGGTTTGTGGCTCTTGATTTCATCTGTTAGCCTGCTACCTGTGAGGCAGCTCCCTGCAGCTAGTCTGCATTTCTTCTGGTGATGAATCCTTGGATTCTTTCCTCAATTCATAGTCAAGGGCAGCTATCTTTGGGGTTCAGGTGGGGAAGAGGTTTGGTACCTTATTTATTTCCCATGGGAGGGTAATGGCTTTAGGTTGCTGGCAAAGCCCATGTTCCAGTTTTCCAGTACCACAGGGTTTCCTCTCTGTTTGTGTATCTTTAGAAAAATAAAGCACTCTGGCAGTTCATGCTGGAACTGTTGATAGCTTCATTACCAACATCATGGAGCAGCCTTCATTTGATGGCAGCCTTTCCAAGGGAGGCAAGATCTTTCTTCTGTCTCTTTTAATGTGATCCCTTTTGGCTAAACTTTAGCTAAGCTATTCCATTAGGCTGAAAACTGCTGCATTAGTCCAATGAATTGTTTTAGTAAATATTTCCCAGATCAAAAAATTCTTCCTCGTCTAGGGGGGAGGAGTGCTGTCAGTGTTACTGGGAGAAGGTATTTTTGGCTAGCCTTTAAAGTTGGGAGCACAAAAGTGAATGATGCTTGCTCAGACACTGTCACACTAATTCCGGTTTTTGTCATCTGCTTGTCTAAGTAACTCTTCAGAATTAAAAAAAGGTGTTCCTGTATTTCTGTAAGCAATGCAAGATACAGTTATAAAAGAAATCATCACTGTTTGCAATTTAGAGTATCCAAGTAAATTAGTGATAGCTTTGAAGTTTGAGTTGTCACCATGCCTTCAGGTAAAGTATTTGTATTGAGTCAGGAGGGAAAACACTCAAAGGGCAGTGAGGAAGAAGGTGGGAAATCAGTTGTATGGTCAGTGGAGTTAGCAAAGCACGTTTTGGTGATCCTGCTCTGTGCTGCACTGCAATAAATCCACATTTCAGCTGTGTCCATGTGCTCTGCACCTCTATTACAGCATCGTCTCAGCACCTTCCCTGGGCTGGGCTGGGCTGGGCAGGGCACGTGGGCTCCCAGCTGGACAAAAGCAACTCTGCGGATCCTGGCCTCTGCCTCCACCTGTGCCAGAGAACTGGGCATAGCCAGTGCCTCCTGTCAAAAATCCCCTTTTGAGGTAGCTGTCCTTCCATCAGGCCTGTGGGCGTTTGGCAGCACGGCCAGAAATGGTCAGGAGTTGGAGGGCAAACAGCCTGGTTGGATGCAAAATCCTTAAGAAAGGAAACTGAATCAGCTTCTTGTCCAGGTTGTGCACTGGTTTCTGTGTTCTTGCCTCTGCTCCTTGTGTTTCTGATAACGCTTGTTTGGTTTGTCAGTTTGTCCAGTTTGGAACTGGCCTCTCAACTGGTTCCACACAGTGTGATCATCATCTTCCATCTGTACACTCATCATTCCCGTACCTGGAAAAATGAAAGAGCAGTGGAAGAGATATTGAGGGTTTTTTCAAACAATTTTTCCCTGAGAAAGTTTCCCTTTTAATGGGTTTATTGTACTGCATGAGACATTTTTAAATAGCAAAGAGCAAGCAGTTTTTCTCCCTATCTAGTCTTCCTAGGGTTTGTGACTAACCAAAATTAATTTCTGAATGATAGAAGCTTTTCTTCAGGATTATTTACTGAGCTAAAATACATCTTTTTTCAAGGTGCTAGTTTGTCTTTTCCCTACTGATACTTGCTTTTTGGACTATTGCAGAACTGTTGCCAGTTGTACATATTACTTTATAATAACTTAGTTCCTATTTCTTATTATTTAATTGTTTTCTTGTGATTTCTGTGTTGGGGAGGTCATTAGGAAACACTGGTGTGTAGCCATCCCTATTTTATCTTACATTTTATTTCTTGAGTCCTTGGATTCTTTTTTTTTTCCTTCATGTCTCAATCTCAATCAGGAAAGGCTTGTAGGTACAGGTGATGTATTTTTTAGGTTGACATTGCGGTGAAAAGGTAGGCAAAAGCTCCTGGATCACACTGCTTTAGACTGAAATAAAACCACAGTCCTCAAGCTCAGTACATGTAGAGAGCAATTGCTGTGAGCTCTGCTGAGGTGTGGGGAGGTATTGCCTGTGGGGCAGAGGGATAAGTTATAGGGATGGAGGAAACTAATGTGGGATAAAGCTGCTTTCCCTTATGAGTGAATTATTTTAAATGATTGTGAATCTTTATTTTCCAGCTGTGCACCTTCCTAAGTGTTTCGGATCAGGAGTGAGAACTTAGGAGTGGAATGGTTTTGTTCTGGGAAGTGTTCTGCTGGCAAATCATCATTTCCTTGTTTGCTGCTCGTCCTGTTGCTGTTCATCTGTGTAGTTTTGGGGAAGCCATCGGGCTTTGGGGAATTGTGTTAGGCTGTGGATTTAGGTTTGAATTTTGGTTGCAGTATGAGGTCACCTGGGAAACATCCTTGCAAGGCTTTTTATTTCTAGCTCCAGCATGGCTGTGTGTGTCCACTGAAAAAATGCGCTTTTCCTCACTTTGTTGTGGTAGTTGGATTGTTTGAAGACGGATGAGAAGAAAGTTTTTAATGTATGCTTTTGCAGCGAAGGATTTGACTGTACAGCTGCTATGGGTCAAAAGCTGTGCCGTGTGTACTGATGGGGGACACACCGCTGGTGAGGTTTGTTCAGCAGTGGGGTTGGGTTTTGTGCAAGGGAGTCTTTGGGAAGGTTCTTGTGGCTGAGCGCAGGTGCCGCGCCGAGCGCTCGCAGCAGACGCCCAGGCTCTCAGGGCACTGCCTGCGCTTCATGGCTTGTTCGAGTTGCACGCTGTTGGCTTCGTGACAGGAGGCGTTGGCCTGGTGGACAGGAAACCAGTCTCAGTGCAGGCTTTGGGAACGGTCTGATAGAGGTGTTTGGTGTCCCACGTTGGATGGCTTTGGAAGTGTTATGGGTTTTCAGAGTAAAAATACATCACCTGTGTGTTTCAGAAGAAGAGTAGGCTTGGTTGTACCTTTATAATCTTTGTTGAAGGAAGCCCATGAGGATTTCAGCCTGTTTATGGGTGTCTCCCACTGCCTTTAGACTGGGGCAGTGTCAGGTTAGGATGGATTGGAGCTGTTTAGCAGCACGTGGACTCTAGAGTTACTGTTCTTGTAAGCTCTTAAGGCAAAATGTGGTCAATGGGAAACTTAGTGCGTTTGTGTTAGCATTGATGGTTTGATGGAGGGATGGTTTAAATTGTGTAGTTTATAGATGCAGTGTAGTTTGTCTTGTAACCAGCCCACTGAGTGGTGAAGAGGGGAATCCTCTAATGTGTTCTGATGTGGTTTTTTTCCATCTGGTCTCCTTGGATTAAGGACCTGCACAGCCTCTCGGTCTTGGGGAACACATAAAAAAGTTTCTGGTAGAGGAGAGTAGTGTTGCCTGCTTGTTTTGCTGATTTGTCAGGCTTTGGTATTACTCATGGCCTTTTCTTGGTGTCTGAGACATGGTGGGATTTAGGGCTTGGGTGGTTTTTCCCTGCAAGGCTGCAAGTTGTGGATTGGTTCAGAAGAGGGATTGTTGTGGTACAAGATGTAGGTGGAGGGTGTCTGGTTTGATATCAGGTTGAATTTTGTCAATAAGTTGTTGGGGTTGGGAAGTAGAGTTTGATTCTTTAATTTTTATATCTATATATATAATGACCTTTTTTGATAGCTTAATCTTTTATAGTTTACTTTTGCTCCTTTGTTTGGCTCTTGTTCAGTTTTCACAAACTCTTTTTTAGGAGCTATTCAGGTGTTTATAATTTAGATTCTCTGGCTAGTGGATATGGGAAGGATATGGAAATTACTCCCTCTCCCTGGTACATCCATATATTCTGTCAATAGTCCCACAGAGTGTCAAGAATCAAGAGTAAAAAATCTGTGCTACCATGACCTCTTTCGAGAAGTCTCTTTTATGCTAAAGCAAATGGGATTTAAAAAAAAAATCATTTACAGAGTTACTTGGGCTAAAAATAATTTTAACAGTGGAAGAAGAACAGCTTTCTTATATTTCTTGCTGAAATTTATTCCTGCTTAAATGAAAAGCATCAATGGAACCCCTGTCCACTTAATGCTAGTAAAAATGGGTACTAAAAGCAAGGGCGTTTAGTCTGCCTCACTGCAGAGAGATAGCGTTATGCTCCTTATAAAATGCTTATTGGATGTTTACTAATCCCCATTTTAAATGCAACGTCACTTCTGAGGAGCTCGAAACATGAAGTATTTAATGCTTTAAAAATATCCACATACCCTCATGTACACAAAAATACGATATTTGAGTGAATAAGGAGCTGTGGTGGAACAGATGCCAATGAGCTGCATCAGGCTGAGGGTTAAGCTGAGCCTCCAACCTGTTGTTAAGACAGTCACTAGTACAGGAATCCATGGGGTTTTGTCATTGGAGCATTGCCGAATTCCCTGGACTCAGAAAAACTGGTACTCCAGGATCTTCCCGTTCCTGAACTGGTAGCATTGAAAGACTCTTAGCCTAAAACTTTGTAAGGCTTATCTCTGGAGTAGATGTGAATGCTGAGGAGAGGCTTTCAGTGCCTCTGTCACTCTGAGATAACGCCCAGAAATCTTTGCTGTTTGAGGGACTTGGATTGGGATATCTTTGCCAGGCTGTGGAGCTTGACAGGTCTGGCAACGAAGGAATTGATGGAACTGCTCCTCCAAGCTGAGAGTCTGAGATGTGGCTTCCTGGAGGGTCGGTTCTCAGAGGTGGGAATGCTTTAACAAAGTCCTCAAGACCACCTCCTTCCTCTGAAGAACCATTATGCCTTTGTGTTCTTTTGAGGAGAGTATTGAAGGTGCCTATCAGCAAATTGGTGGAATATTACACTGTAGAGTTGTCCTGCATTTTCTTCTGCTTGATACATGCAAGTCTCTATATTAACCATTAAATATTGTTTCTGTTAGCAGCTGAGTTAGTATTTTAGTGACCTTATTTTCATCTGGCCTTTGTGCACTTCCCCCATAAGTTCAAGTGAGTACTAGAATCAGTCATTTCCCAGAATTTTTAATTTATATGTGAATTCAAAATGCATGTTTTCTTTTATAATCTGGAAAAAATGTTCTGCAGTTCCTTTTGGCTTTTCTCCTCACAGTCCCCATATGAGGAGAAAAGAAAAGACAAAGAGAACAAAACCTCGAACCATTCTGAGAGCTTTTTCCTTTATTCCAGTATTCTGCATGTCAGGCTTTGCTTCCTTTTTGTGAAAATTGGTTTTATTGTTGGCAATTTTCCAGATGCAATGAATAATAGAACACCAGATGTCCACTGCTGAGAAAAATTACAGATGAGTAAACACTTTTCTGAGGTAGCATAAAAATCTATTAATGGTACTTCTGGTGTGCCTGCAGACAGTGTGAGCTCCTGGCCTGCTGTGCTTTGTGCTGCACAGAGATGAATATCCAAAGCCTCTGCGGCCCTCTGCACGTCTGACTCTGCCAGGGATTCCTGCCTTCCTCTCGATGTGGATTATTTTCTAGGAATGAGCATTCACTGCAGTGCTTGTGTGAATTTAGTCACTGGATTTAATTTTAATTATTGCCACACATAGGTTTGATTGAGGGTAAAAGTCCCAGAAACATTAGAAGAGATGGGGGTAAGAAGGGGTATGGAGAGTTGGCCTAGTCCCCAGCCTTTCCCCTGCAGCAGGCACAGTTCTGGTTGTGCCGTGTTTTCAGACGCAACGCAGGCTGTGTCCCAAAAGCCTTGTCTGGTTTTTCCCAGCTGTTTCAAGCTCCTCGGATTAAGCTTTCACCACAGACTTTGCCTGTTGCACCTGACAAACATGACCCATCTACTTGGGAAAAGCAAAAATACTCAGTGGCTGGTAATTCACATTTGATTGAGCAAACTATTGGAGAGCTTCAGTAGTCCTTACCTGATTTTTATGTGTCTTACCTGAGTTTTCCTTGCTGCAGTAAAACCCATTGCTTGTGTGTTCTCACTGAGAAAGACTCTTTATTCTCCCTCTCCATTGCCTTTGCAGCAGTTTTTACATGTGGGAAAAGAAGTCCTCCTTCAGTCTGGTCTGTGTCCAGCTGTACTCTCCTGTTGCTGTCCTGGGCACAGGTGTGTTGGAGCCTCCTGGGACACTGGCTTGGTCCACTAAAATCAACTGTGCAAAACCTCAAAAAGCTTTAGGCCATTTTAGTGAGCTGAGTGAGCATCAGCTGAGCAGGATGGTCCTTTTTGGGGGAAGAGATTAATTACCTTGATTGTTTTAATTGTCTCGATTCTGTCCCTTTCATTATTCAGTCTTTTGCAAGTTTTTATTGATTTCTCAGTTTTTTGTTTGGAGGATGAATCTGCAGTTTCTATAATAAGCAAGATCTCTCTCAGCTTAAAATTTGTTCCATGGGCTTTTTTTATGATTCTCAATGCTCTTGCATCATCTTAAAAAGACAGTTGAGTTTATCTTCTCAATGCTCCTAAGTTTTGGAAATACGATTGCAGAGAAGCAGAAGGCTTCAAGGGTGCATCTATTCATTCTCACAGCTTGAGGACAGTAGAAGTAACTTTGGCTCACTTTGTAGAGCCCTTTTTGCTTTGTGTATTTTATGTTCAGAGCAGGTAGGCATGAGGCTGGTAGAGAGCTGATGTTATCCTAATGGAGAGATGGGAAGGAGCAAGTTGTTAATTTAGACCTTAATCATCCAGATATTGGACTAACTTTAGAACTCAGTGCCTTAACTCTTAGTCTTGTGCAATCAGCCCATAATTATTTGCCTTATGAGTGACGGAGTGCCTGAAGCCCCTGGTGATCTCAGTCACAGTTGTGAATGCTCAGTGCTGCAGAAAATCAGGTCAAGTGTCTCATGGAGTGTCCACAGAGGAAGGAGCAGTTACGTCTGAAGAGTCTGTAAGAATAACAAAGGGAGAGCAAGCTTGTTTTCATATGCTCAGTCCATCAAATTTAGGTTTATTTTAAAAAAACTGTAATTACAAATTGAAGTTTTAACATTTCTGTTCTTGAGCTAGCCGGATCTACAGGCAATTGTTTTCATGAAGCACTGATTAGTATTTTTAATATTAGCCATCCTAGACACTAGAAGAAAGCAGTATATGATAATATATTTAAAAGCTATTGGACTAAACACTGGATATCAAACTGAATTGTCTGAGTGGTGTGCGACATACAAATTAAGTACGCTATTATAGCCATGGTTAAAAGATGGTATCAGCTTTCCCGTGTGATCTTGGTGTCAGTGCCTTGGCACAGACCTGCACAGTACAGGAATTAGCTGCTACCTTCTGGAAATGGTAGCAGAAGATGCAGAAAAACTGATTGATTTTGGCAGTTCACACATTTTTAGAGACAGAAAACTAAGTATAGAAATGTGGTAGTATGACTTGGAGGTTTTTGTCAAGTAAGGATTTTATTCCCAGCTCTGCAAGAAGTGATTTGTGTAGCCTTTCAAGGCAAGGCCTTGCGTTGGGACTGTCGGAGAGCTCAGAATAACATCGCACGCTACGATGTGACACTTCAGGTGATTTTTCTGACTGACTGGGCAGGACCTGTCTAGGCTAAAGCATTTGGTGAGAGGAAGCAGCAGCAGCTGTTTTGCCTGTAGAGTCAGTTTTGCGTGTTGGTACAAATGAGGAGACAACTGCAATTGAAGGCAATTTAAATGGACAGCCAGGTGTTGCCACAAGATCTTGATGCCACAGGTATGGGTAAAATGTGTGGTGATACCTGTAAAGAATGGAAGAAAAGAAAGGAACTTCAGTCAATGATAATAAACATCTGCTAAATACTCCAGTTTTGTGTACAGTCTCGCTGTGTGGTTCTTGGCCGTACATTTCATTGAACTTCACCTGATTCCTGTGTGTCCAGTGCTCCAGTCTGCCCATGTCCCTCTGAATGGCAGCACAAACATCTGGTGTGCCAAACAGCTCTCCCAGGGTTTTGAGTTTGACCTTGATGTGCCTTTGCTGGCTGGGAACTGCGGGTTGTACTGGAGTGTGTAACAAGAACAGCAGAGACACACTGGAGAGGGATGTGGGCTACTACTACTGATATATCCAGGATGATTTTGATGGGTGTAGGAAGTGAAGCATCGCCATGCTGTGCTAGCCTAGTTGTTGCTTGATATTTCCTCCTCCTGTCATGGTTTGACTGGATTAGGAATGCTGCAGACCACATAGAGAGCTTGCTATACACCATAAGTAGTGAGGAACTCACTAGTGCTCAGTAATAATTTTTCTATACTTGGACTTTCAATTTTGGTTTAAGTACTTAATATAATGTGATAAAGTGAAATATATATTGTGCTCAGAACTTCAATGATACTATTTTAAAGATGGGCTGAATGAGCATTATGCCTTGTTTTGCCTTAAATGATGCTGTGTGCTTTGAAAATCAGAGCTGGGAGTGGTGATCTAATTTGGCTTTTGGTCAAGTGGCTGTAGGGTCAACATGAATTAATTTCTTTCAAGTTCCAAACCTGTAGCAGAAATAAAGCTTATGTTTGTAGAAATATTTAATCCAGAGCAAACAAAAACTCCTGAGTGATGCAGAACACATCACGGCATTCGGTCAGTTTGTTACAAGGTTAGTTCCTGGTGATTGTTTTTCTATTTTTGCAGGATTTAAAATTCACATTTGCAGTTTCTAGATACTATTTTCGCTTTGCAGATGGGTAGCTGGGCAGGAAGGGCTTCTGTGGTGTGCTCAAGGCCGTGGATAAAGCATCTGGTCCTCTCTTCTCTCTCACCTGGTTGATGGAAGCTCTGCCTGGGTGTACAGTGCAAGATTGTTGTGCTGATGCTGGTGCCTTTTCCTAGCGGTCAGATGCGGGTTTTGGGCAAGAATATTGAGGAGACAAATCTTGTCTCTAAACTATGAGGAACTGGAGTTTTCTGTGTCTTTGTTTTCTAGTGCTGTGCAGGGGCACGGCACACCATCATGTACTCCAGCAGGGAGCACCGAGGGAGAGAGCAGAGTAATTAGCAATGGGAAAGGAAGGAAGGGGGTAAAGTCATTACCGCTTAATTGTAGAAGACATTGCTTCATTTGTGTGAGCCGTTGTTTGAATATATTTTGCACTTGGATAGGATAAGGTGACTTGGTCAACAAGGAAAGGATTTTGTATTAGAAGTCAGTCTAATGCCTGTTACCTTTTGTTTTGGTTATCTTCTAGGCAGCAGAATTAATAATGTAGTAACTGCTAGATTTAGTAGTTGGTTTTCTTTGTTATTTGTTTTAAGTTTTGGGTTCAGCTTTATAAGTTGTAGGTACCTAGTCCATATTAGAGTTAATTGAACTTGATTTGGTTTTGTTGCTGTCAGAGAGTTGCTCGGAAGGACTCTGTCAGGGTGTTGTCAGTCTTTTATTTTGTTTGGGTTTTGGCTAAAATGGTTAGATTACTTCAGCACTGGAGAGGCAAACAACCTAAAGACTGCAAAAAATGTGTATAGCTTTGTGTATTGGTAAAAACTACAGGAAATATTGATGGAATGTGTGTATGGGATTCATTGCTGTAAAATCCTAGAGATTTTTTAAAACTGAGCTGATTTTGAGATACTTATTGAAGAAAAACTATAATAAACCAAACAATCGACTAGAAAATACTTTTTTTACAGTGGCAGTTTTATATAATGGTCATTATGTCTGCCCTGATTATTGTGCATGCTTGGAAAACAGGCATAAAAGGGAAACATTTACTTGTTTCCCATTGGGTGTTTGAACTAAATGGTGTCTTCTACTGTCTGCTTTATGTTCCTCTATAGGTAATTTTAACTGGACCAGCATAAATTTATGTCATCGTAAAATACAGAGGTGCGTGTTCAAAAAGCTGCAAGGGTACAAAGGCCGTTATAATTGGGATTGAATGAAAACATCAGACTTTTTTTTCTAAACTAAAAGAGAAGCAGTTGACTTCATGTTAAAGGACTGTATTGTGTTTATTATAGTTTAAATATCCCCAAATGCTAAAGTATGAAGTATTCCTCCCCCTGTTCTGTTCTCCAGGACAGGTGACAAAATGGTTATGTGTCTCAAGCTTTCAGGACTTTTTTATCAATTCCTTTATTCTCAGGCTGAAGGAAAGAAAGAGGGAGAGTTTTATTTTCCTGGTTATGAGACCATCATCTTTCAGACAGAGATATTTATTTTATTAAAACCAGAAAAACACAGAGGTTGATATCTGTGTAATTTGTAAGGATCAATGAATTTTCCACAGTTGTCAAACCGTTCTTGTATTTTGTCACACACTGGCTTTATTAATACAAGAGTGTAGAAGGGCAACTTTGTCGTCTTCTGATGGTCCAGTCTGAACTTCACCACCAAGGGATGGGTTTTTGCAGGCCTGTTTTGCAGTTTCCTGTTTAGCATAAGGACAAGGAGACAACACCATAGGCCCCTGCAGTTCGCTGGTGTCAGGTTGTCTGCCCTTAGCACTGTGGCTCCAGCTGCCTTGGTCCTCTCTTCTGCTTCTGGCTCTTCATACCCTTCACTCCATACTTCTAAGTCAGGATTTTGCTTTTCAAATAAGCTATCTCTGAGCAAGTATCCTTTTCCTTGTGTATGAGAGCACTTCCCTAGAGCAGTTGAATACTGCTGATTACTACATCTGAGCGTGCAGAGCCAACAGCTGGGAAGGGTGATTAGGTTAAAAAGGAAAATTTCAAAAAGAAATCCCACATAGCAGTTGTGCAGGATGTCTTAAATGTCTGTGGAAGATACCTCACATGGAGCACATATAAATTTTCTTTTAACTTCTTTAGGAAGCTTTTCTGAAAAGTAAGATTGCCACAAAGCCTGCTAGAACTAGATAATCTGAAGGCCTAGGACAGATAGGTTTCCTTTGAGGTCCAGCTAGCATAAGTGTGTGTGTGTGCGTGCGTGTGTGTGTGTGTGTGTGTGTGTGCGCCTGTGTGGGTACAAAAAAATATTTGTTTCTTCAGTCTTGTTCCAGTTGTAGTGAACTTCTCCATTTCAGAGATCTGGACATTGCCTTTATTTTTTCATATAGAAAGTCAACTCAGAACTTAATTCAGTCTGATGCTGTGTTTGTTTATGATAAATTCCTAGCAGTGTCTGAAGTGTTTGCTTTACGTTGTCGACTGGACATGTCATTGCCCTGTTAGGAGCAATCACATCCTTTGAAACACAGTAATGAGCAGTGTCTCTAATGAAGAAATGCTTATGGAAATAGCACAGATAGCATATGTGACATTTTTGTTCGAGGAGAACCTAGACTAACTTCTGTCTCATAGTGAAACTGGAGAGCTTTTACACCAGCCTGGTGTATTGGCCCCTTTAAACCATTAATGCTAGAGTGATGCTTTTACCTCCTAACAAACTTTTTGTTTGCTAACATGTGTTTTGCAATGAAGTGGCCTGCTAATTATATGATATAAAAAAATGTAAATTTCATGATGAGGCTCTGTAAGTAAAACTGTTGGTAGCACAAAGTAGTAAGTACTGGAAGAACTAGTTGTATGCAACTGTGAGTCTAATTGGAACTGTAATATGAAGAGGCAAAAAAGTCTGTTCATTCTGTACAGTTTGGTAAATAAACACTGATTTGTGTGTAGTAGGGTGGAAATTATACT
Organism: Machaerirhynchus nigripectus; assembly: GCA_013397975.1. Classification (NCBI taxonomy): domain Eukaryota; kingdom Metazoa; phylum Chordata; class Aves; order Passeriformes; family Dicruridae; genus Machaerirhynchus; species Machaerirhynchus nigripectus. The sequence continues at coordinate 61,968 of VZRQ01006263.1, forward strand.
CTATGTGCTGTACTGTTTTATTTAGAAGGGTGCAGTTTCATTTAGATCCTCCATTTGATGCAGGTCACATTACCTCTTCCTGGCTGGATTTTCCTCCTGCCTTGTGCAAAGCTACTAGAGCACAGGAAAAAAAAATGCCCATCGAGAGGAAATTAAGTGTTTAAATAAAAGAGTTTGGACATATCCCATGTTTTAAAAACACTAAGTTAAGTCCTTGGTATTCATTGCCATTGCTGAACTGCAGTGCTCCGTGCAGCTCTTTATATTACCCCAGGACCTGTAAAAGGAGAGACTGGAACAAATCTATTTAGTTTCTCTAGAACTTGCATTTTCTGGAAGAATAGGATGGCAGTTCTGTGTTTTATTCCAGTGAAGATTATTGAATCTGTCACGTTGTGCCATTATTTAATGGTAAAGTCACGTCTGCTGCCATTACTTAACTCCTTGGTTAGTCTTTTGGGTAGAGAAATGTTACTAGTGAATGTAGTGACACCACAGATGCAGTCTGCTTTATTATTTAAACTTAGAGCTTCAGTTTCATCAAGTTAAAATACCTTCTGCTGCGGTTAGACACTTGCACAGCTTCTGACTGCTCTGTGAAATTCAGTCACACAAAGCTGTGAGCCAGAGGGTCTGATTGAATAGGTGTAGTGCCATTAAACACACATATATGTGGTAAACAAATATGGGAGGTAATGCAGAACATTTGTTTTAAAATTTTTATTTATTGCACCAAGTTGCCTATACAGAAACGTAAGAACTGAATGCAAGAATATGATTAAGCTGTTTTGGGGTCATCCATTCTAAATTTCTTGTGGTTTAATAGTGATACTACTTCAAAATTGACCTTTTTTGTTGACAGCATGTTTTATTCAACGTATTACTATTTTGGAGTCACATCTAACAATTTTTTTCTCTCTCTTACAGACTGGACTTTGACATTCTTTTCATGAAAGAGGTTTCCAAGTAGTTGTCTTGTAATAACTTTGAGAAGAAGTTCTATGTAGCTCTTACTTTCAAGAGTGCTGCAAAAATGATTACTTCAGATTTGCCAGTACTACAGTGAGTATACACTTCTCTCTACATTTGAAGTCTTCGCTTTTAAAAAGGTTGAAGTAAGAGGGGAGGTGTTTGTGAGGATAAAGCACAAGCTTGAGAGAAGTGCATGTTAGTGTGACTGTTCCAGGCCTCCTGTGTTTTCATATGGTGAAAAACTGTAAAAAAACTGAAAAACAATTAATCTAAAAAATATTTCTTTCTATGTATGGAGATTTAACTTTGCTGTGAAAAGCAAAACAATGTCTTTGCTACTTTTATGCTTCTGAATGTTGTGAGATTTCAGCAGCATGTACTGGTTTTGGTCATAAATGATCATATTGTGTATTCCAGTTGTGTACTTTCTCCCACCATATTGTATATTCCAGTTGTGTACTTTCTTGCAATGAGCTGAATTTGTTGTGCAAAAAGCCTTTGCCTGCTGTAGTTGAAGACAGCAAGTGGCATGGACATGTTTTGGTCCTGCTGGGAAATAGAAGTGGCTAATGCACATGGGAACATGATTTTGCTTGGATAAAGTGAGCCACTGGGAAGAACAGAATGGAAGTCTGTAATAGGAGGAGCTGGAGAGTAAATGAAGTAGAGTTAAGAAAGAATTTCAGAGACCGGAACCTGCTCCCCTCTTCACAGGGCAGGGAGAGAACACAAAGTGAAGAAGCTCATGGGGTGAGGTAATGACAGAGAAATAACAGCAGACCAAATGAGCTTGGCTTGGAGAAGATTTATTCATTGCTAATTAAAAAAGATTTGGATGATGATGAGAAACAAAGACAAAACCCACCAGGTGTTCCTTCTGCCCTTGCCCTTACCTCAGTTCACCTTCAACCTTTCGTCCCATCCCCTCATGCCCGCATCGTGGGTGCCCAGCCCACTTCAGCACGGGCTCCTCTCACAGACCCCGCCCTTCCCTCACAGAGTCCCCCTCACAGAGCCCCCTCACAGAGCCCCCCATCCCCTCACACAGAGCCCCCATCCCCTCACAGAGCCCCC